>JAPKLX010000006.1:1741744-1754283 GCA_026898415.1 Leonotis leonurus
TATCTTTGACACGATCAATTCGGAAAAAGGTGAGTCTGTATTAAAGGTGTAATATCCCGCCATAATTTTTAGTTTCATTTATATGATTTTGGCAAGTCTTATTAATTTTTAAAATATAGTTTGAAATTGTTTGAAAAATAAATTAATTTATTATATGTTTGAACTAATGGATTCGATTTCGAATGTTTACAGGTTGTCCGACTTAGAGCCGGGATGTGCCCTAGCAATATATATATTTTTATGTAAAAATATTAGAAGATATTTAAGAGAAATATCTAAGATTTTTTTTATTAATAACTATCTAAGATATTTCTTTTCTTAATTGATAAGGAAGTGATATATATATATATATATATATATATATATATATATATATATATAGGGAGTGGTTCTAATAAAAAAGGACATTAAAGTATAAAATAGGAAATGATCTGGGCCATTAGATCAACACCATCCGACGGCCATGATTAAAACAAAAATCGCGCCATTATATATACATAAGGTTATTTTCGTAAAATTTGAAGTGGGCGGTTATGCGTTCAAAAAACAATGCATTTCATAGTTAAATACAATGCATTTCATAGTTAAATGCAATGCATGACTCAAATTACATTTTCACAATGCATTTCATAGTTAAAAGCAATGCATTTTTCGGTCAAGATCTCAACCGTCCGATCATGAAAATCTAAGGCCCAGATCATTTCCTATTTTATACCTTAATGTTCCTTTTTATTTGAACTCCATCCTATATATATATATATATATATAGATAAGTGTGTAGAAGCATCTCCCATTCTTTCTTTCCTCCCTCACCAAACGATCACTCCCTCCATCATTCTCTTTCAATTTTTCTTCTCCTCTTCAAGAATTGGAGGTAATCCCTTTAATTATGTTCTTAATTAGTGATTAATGGTGTTTAATTATGTGTTTATGTGAGTATATATATGTATATGGTATGGAATTCATGGTTATGGTGAGTTGGGTTAGGGTTTGTGTTATGGAGGAAGGGCCGCCGGTGGAGGACAGGCGGAGGCGGCAGCGGGGCTGCTGCCATGGTTTGTCGTTAATACGTCGGTGAAATCGATAAATTAATTTTTTTCATTTTCGGCAGAAACAGGGCAGCAGGTTGCGAGTTGATTTTCGTCCGTTTTTTTTATCCAAAACCCATCATATTAGATACCATTTTAAAGATCTTTTCGTCGTCTTTCCAACGGTACCTTCGGATTGTAAATCGGAGTTCGGATGAGGGAGTTATGACCTGACGAAGTTAGGGTATCAATTCTACGTGCTGCGGGAGCTGCGCGAATTGAGTATAATTTTCCGGCTTCAAATCGATGCCGAATCCAAAACATTTATTTAGGAGTTTTATAGTCCAATCCTTAAAATTTATACTCGAGGTTATGTTTTTGGAAACCGATAAACCGAGTGTCCATAATTGACGTCGGGAACTTGTGATTTAAGTTCGGAATTTAGAAATTTGCATTCTATGTTTTATATTTTGAATTGAGAAATATTGCTTAACTTATATATGTAGAATTCAAGTTTTATATATGAGTACTAATTGTACGAGTTAAGTCATAATAAGTTTGTACTTTCAATGTGTAATAAGTTAAGTTTTTAAAGTGCTAGGCGACGCAACATCTAGGGCTCGAGGACGGACAACCGACTAAGTTGAGGATTTTCAATTGAATTGCATCTATCGAGGTGGGGTTTACTTTATCTGTAAGCGTAGTGGTTACATGGTTATAATCATTGTTGTGTTTTGTTTCATTCGTATGAGCTATAAATGGGGCCCACAAGGGGTCGAAATGAAAATGATTTACCCACAAGGGGTCGGGTCCACAAGGGACCGAGGCTAGTCTCATTTAAACGGTAAATGTTAAAAGGGGTTCATTACGTTATGTTGCATTACACAATTGGTTATAACTGCTTGCAGCGTATTCCCCACTGAGTGTGCTCGCATACTCACACCCTATTAAATGTTGTGTTTGCAGGTTAAGAGTCGATGATGGAGTCAGACAGGGATGTGCTCCATACTCTCCCAGTTCCAATATGTTAGATTATATAAAACTTATGTTATTATGTTATATGCGTATGATAATATGACATAATCTGGTTTTGCTCAAATGTTTTAGAATGGTATTGTCCCTATGATAAGTATGTTTGGTTGAAACATACTTAAGCGAAATTTTAAACTGATGTTGATATTTTGATGAGCTTGTATATATATATATATATATATATATATATATATATATATTTGTGTGATGAGGGTTGTGTCCCAATTTTGGTATTGTTATTGTTGCTATTGGTTGATATTTCAGGTTGGCATATACGTATTTATAGGGGATATGCTGTCTGTTTAAAAAATGTTATTTTACACTCCGCTGCTTACATTAAAACACGATTCATAATATGATTTATAATATTAAATGATTAAAGAAAAGTAAAGTTTTCGTAATGTCCTTGTTTAAAGAATGGGGGCGTTACAAAAGGAGATGCGTTCAAGCTCGAATCTACGAGTCGAGGACTTCAGGCCTCCTGCTGGTTCTAACAAAGAACGTAGAATAGACAAGTACATTTAGAGGATAGGGAATGGATGCTCATTGTATCTGGTATTAGTGAAAATTCATTTCTTGTTTTCTTAGGTTGAAGATTCATATATATTTAAATTGGGCTAGTGGGATATTAAATATTTACTCTCTTATCGTTACAATTTATCAAATATTCAATTGAGCACCCAGTTTTTGTTTCTGTTCGAGCTCGATTCGAACTTTTGATGTGTTGTTTGAATTTGGCTCGTTATTAATTATCAAGTTCAAACTCGGTTTGAGCTTGACTCGTGCTTTACTTGATTAGATTATTTTCGAGCTTCGCTCGGCTCTTAATCATATTAATAATTTTCCATGTAACAAATTAATTATTAGTATGAGGCTTGTTCAAAGCTAAATTACTTTGATTGTGAACTAATGAATTACTCAATATTTTTCTTGTTTTTCTTCTCTTTTATCTTCATCCCTCCTGTTTTTTACTTGTCTAAGAAGTTACAAATCTAGTAATCTATTTATTCTAGACCCATGAGATCATGAAAATCATTAATAAATAAAAAAATTATACTAATCCAAGAAAAAAAGTCCAAGAGTCTACATTCGTGTGCTCACTGTTAATGACAAATATAGTGGTTACTTAACATAATTATAATTTCTATATTCCATTCATTTTTTTAATTGATTAATTTGACCATCAAAATCAACTGATTTGACGGGTGTATTCTCCATTTAAAATAATAGAATTCTGACCAATCCAAATAGTATACTTATTTACATTATTTTTTCTAATATTATCTGTTAACGTTGTCGCATAAAACATAGGCCAAGTCACACGAAACTAAATTTTAATTAATTTCATACCATGTACACAAATAAAATCAAATTTAACTTTAAGTAGAAAATATAATTCTGAAAAAATAATATTATAAAGTACTGAGTATTATTAAAAATATTTATATTGTAATGAAATTCAATTTATGATAAATAAGGAAAGTGTGATGAATTTTCTTGTGTACGCAGTAATATGGTGGAGTGGAAATTATTCAAACGTATGGAAACCTCTTTCTTCTTCAAGCTACAAAGTGGGCCCTCTCGAGCATTCACTACCCCTCTACCTAACTCTGATTTTTGCAGTACTTCCGTATCAAAAAATCAGAAAATTAAAGAGAAAGAGATTGGATATTAGCACAAGAAGCAGAACAAAAAAGCAAAAAGAAATTTTTAAAAAAGGCATTTTTTTTTTGGAAAGTTGAAGCCTTTGCAGAAACCATAGATGATTACCAGAAGATAGAAGGTAAGAATCATAAATCCCATATTTCGATTTGTATAATGTATAATCCCTTTTTATTTTATTTTATTTCATTTTGTCTCACCGTGTTTTACTACTAGCTTTTAATTTACTAAAATCCCATATTTCGATCTGGAATTTTCATTATGATTGTTGAAATTCATGGGGTACTACTCACTTTTAATTAGAAGGAAAAATAATAATCAAGAATTAATCTTTTAATCTACTTCATTCGTGGTGATTTTGAGAGCAGATTTCATAGGCAGACTCTAAAGTTTGAATCTTGAAAGCTTGTGAAATGAAGTGTTTCAATCAATTCAAAGATCGAAGTAAAGCAAGAGTGCAAAAATCAGCCCCCACCTTTAATAACCAGAGCAAGTTCGATGTATCAGAATCTGAGAGGGTAACCAAGTCATCCTGCACTAGTATTCCTCGCAGAATCGATGAAATATATGAAGAGAAGGCACAAAATTTGAGAGTGTTTACGTTTGGGGAGCTAAAGGAAGCCACTAATAACTTCACCAGATTACTCAAGATCGGTGAAGGTGGTTTTGGTTGTGTATACAAAGGTACAATCAAGCCCCCTGAGGGCAAGCCTGGTGACCCCATGATTGTTGCAATCAAGAAACTCAACAAAGATGGTAGTCAGGTATAATTATTCTTTGTTCTTTCTTTTTTTACTTATAAAATGCTTGAAATTTTGATCCCAATACCATGTTTTGTGAGATAAGTTGTTTATGTAGTGTTGCAAGATTTCCAGTTACTCTTGCTAGTAGATTAAAGAATTTGGTTGTGAAGTTTATGGTGTTTTTGTGCCTAATTAGACTTATCTATGAATTGACATTGAAGATTAGTTGTCTAGCTTGCTTGCATCGACGTTTTCTTGCACGGATTTCGTGTTTAGCGTTTCTGAGATCGAGTATCTTTACACTGATTTTTGTGTACAAGCTGAGGTTTGATCTCCTTTAGGCTTTAGGCATGATGTCTGCATTTGGAAAAGGCCAAAATGTGTAAACAACAAGAATGAGTGTAGTCGTATATGAAGAGGAATGCAATAGATTAGTGATGGCGACCCTCCCGACTTTGGTTGATCTCTTTATTTAACATGCTTTGTTGTACCTCGACAAGAATGCTCCTCAGACTATCTTACATTGTTCTCTGTCTCATGACAATTTCTAGTAGTGCCTAAGTTTTCATGTGTGATTTCTGTTGTAACCTTGTTTAGGGCCACAAACAATGGGTAGCGGAAGTGCAGCTTCTTGGGGTGGTGGATCACCCGAATGTGGTCAGGCTTATCGGATTCTGTGCTGTTGATGGAGAACGAGGAATACAAAGGCTACTTGTGTATGAATACATGCCAAACAAGAGCCTAGAAGATCATATCTTCAGCAGGGCTTATCCAGCACTCTCTTGGGACAGAAGGTTGCAGATAATGCTCGGTGCAGCTCAAGGACTGGCTTATCTACACGAAGAGTTGGAAATCCAGGTCTCGCCTTTAGATTCTATATTTTTGAGGACTTAATCTGATCATCACTTTGGAGATTCATTGATGTTATATAGTCTCCTTTGGAGTTGATGTTGATCTTTGGTGTTTCCCTACGGTGTTCAGGTTATATATCGAGATTTCAAGTCGTCGAACATTCTACTAGACGAAGAGTTCAAGGCGAAGCTTTCGGATTTCGGGCTTGCTAGGGAGGGACCAACTGCTGGTCACACACACGTCTCGACCGCGGTATGTTCAACATTTGGTAAATCACAATGTAAGCATGTTACAACTAGCTTGAACAATTGTACTTCATTTTTCTCTTTTGCAGGTAGTCGGAACACATGGATATGCAGCCCCCGATTACGTACAGACGGGGCATCTCACCTCCAAGAGCGACGTGTGGAGCTTTGGGGTGGTCCTATACGAGATCCTTACAGGGAGACGATCGCTAGAGAGAGAACGCCCCAAACCCGAGCAGAAGCTGTTGGAGTGGGTGAAACAGAACCCTGCAGACAGTCGGAGGTTCAGCACGATCATGGACCCGAGGCTCGAGAACGAGTACTCGTTGAGCGCGGCTCGAGAAATTGCAAAGCTGGCCGATAGTTGCTTGGTGAGGAGTGGGAAGGAGAGGCCGAGGATGAGCAAGGTTGTGGAGGCTCTGAAGCACATCATCAATGCTTCTTGCGTGGAGAGTCCTCCAGCGACATACGCAGAGGATGTCGAAGAGAGTGGCGCTCGTGCAGACGAGACGGGACCGGTGGCATCGATGAAACGGAGAATGGCCCACTTGGCGAAAATGAGTGAGAATTTGGAAGGTGTAAATACAAGAAGGCTTATGATGTTGCATAGAGCTAAAGTGACCTAAATAGAGTGGGGTTTGTAAAGATGGATTGGCTATCAACTCTTGTAGAAATTAGGGACATCATTAATTAAGAGTATATGTATTTTAAATCTTGTTACTTTTTTTTTTTTGTACTTTAGATATGTGGTTTTGAGTAAGGATGACAATTTACTCGCAGGTAGAATTTACATTGATTCTTGTTAATAGGGGTGGGTTTGAGAGACATTTGATATCTACGGGTAGATTCGTGGGTAGAATTTAATATTCATTTAGTTCGCGGGTATGGGTATGGATAATAACTATCCATACCCGCGAAACCCATATACCCGCGAAAATTACCCATGAAATACCCGTGAAATATCCACGAAATACCTACCAAATATCCGCGAAATACCCACCAAATACCCGCGAAATACCCACATAATTACCCATCTAAATCTAAGTTTTTATCCCACATTGAAAATTTAAGGAACTCTATCAAAGAATGACTCGTATAAGACCTATCTAAATCTAAGTTATTATCTCACATTGGAAATTTAAGGAACTACATCAAAGGAGAGCTCTTATAAAGTCATATATATCAATTTTTGAATTTAAATTTGTCAACTCAAGTAAAAATAATAAATAAGTTAAAATTTAAAATTTTTGCCAAAAGACCCGCTTCTTGGGTCATCGGTTCTATCAATTTTTTGTTGGTCTCACCGGTTCACTATAATTTTTCATTTATTATAAATTATAAATTAATTTAATATAATTCGACCGGTTAGCTAACTGGTTCGTGGGTACCCCGAATGAGTAATTTTTATACCCGTGGCAGATGGCGGGTCGGGTGGTGGGTACGAATTTCCTTCGCGAGTATGGGTATGGATAGCAACTATCCGTACTCGCCGTACCCGATTGTCATCCCTAGTTTTGATAGAAGAATGGATTGATTGGGAAATTTCTCCATGAATTGGGCCAATAATTGCTATATGGGCTTTGACATGCTGAAAAGCCCATTAAGTATGTGACCATTAATTCATGGATAGTATGGGCTTTCAACTATACATATTTTTAATTTTATTTTTATTTTATGAAAGTAGATAATTTTACCTATTAACTCTTTTTCAATTTATTTAATTTTATTTTTCAAATGATTATGATGCATTTAAATTGAAATATATATGAAAAGTTTGTTTAGCCTTTGTATGAGCTTGTGATAGATACTCAATAAATCTAAGTTGGATTTCATTTCAAGAATAGCAACACAAACTTAAAATCTTGAATATTCCACTAAGCTCAACTACACCAAAAGTAACCTCTATTAAAGAAAATTCAACCTGCAGCTTTAATTAGAGTTTCCTATTATACTTTGGTTCAAACTTATACCTAATATCACTTCTCCAGAGTCCTTGTGATATTCTTTATAATCGAACTTAATTTTTTGGAGCTAATGATTAAATATAATAAAACTTTTAATTGGAAAATTTCAAGTCTGTTTGCCTATTCCTATATTTGGAAACTTTTATGAGGAAATTAGGTTTGTTACTTCTTGCCCATTTTCACAATCCAAAAAACTAAACTAAATCTACGATTGTTTGATATAGTTAATACAATCATAATAAAATAAAGCAAAAAATTAAATAGATTTGATACAATCAATAAAACCCTAAGCTAAAGTACTTGATAGAAGGAGAAGTGTTCTTGGTGGCATCGCCTATTAAATAAATACTAAGACTTCTTGTCTATATTTGGGTATATAATTATTTGCTTCTAAATATATTTCTTTCTTGAAATCAATAACACAATCTGATTAAGTCAAGAATCTTGTGGCTAAACTCTCGAAAATAATAATTAAAATTGATTTGGGATATATGTTTATTAACATAAAAATAAACTAAAAATATTAAAGAAGGCCTAGCTAGCTAGGAATAGTAAAGCTGAGACTTTTGATTTAGAAATGATCACTCAAAATTAAATAGAACCAAGATCTATATGTCGAAACATCCAACTAAATGACCCATATACACAATTGGATGCCAAATTCTCAAAAAGAAAAACTAAAAATAAAACATGAAAATAAATTATAAAAAAAAAAAGTAGAATCAAAATTTTTTGCACTGCCTTCTTCTGTGCCCATCTCTCTCTCTTGTACAGATCAAAGTCCAGTTCTTGCAAATGGAAGTGATCGGTAATTTTCTTTTTCTTTCAAAAACACAATAAGTATAGCTTATTAATGGTAAATTAATTAAGCAACGGCGACTGTGCCGGTCCGCACAGCTTTATTGTTGTCGGAGGAGTCCGAGGTTTTTCTGACAGCATTAATGGATCTCTTCGAAGACGACGAGGAAGAAGAAGAAGAAACTCTCCATCTCTTCTTCATAGCCTCATCCATCTCTATCTGTTCTTGCCTGCACTCTTGGCTACAGAAAGGAGTGTCCCCTCTGCAAAATCACACCCCAAATCAAAATCACACAAACCCCAACTAAAAAAGGCTCTGTCTTGAATAACTAATGAATGAATGAATTTACCTGTACATAAAGATGTCACTGTTGTGGCTGAGTGGTCGGCGACAAAGCGAGCAAGAATCAAGAAAATGGGGTTGGCAGTCGTGCTCGCACCCACTGTAATGGTATGCAGCTGAGCCCATTTCCGGCTGTGGCGGAGGAGGTCTAGACTAGGGAAGAGGAAGGTGTGTCTGTGTGAGTGAAGGGGAAGCAATATGAAGTGGGGAAGTGGCGCTTTATAGAAAATGGGAGCGCGTGGAGTAGGGGTCAGCCAATGAGAGATGTACACGTGGTGGAGATGGAATGATTTGATTGGTCGGAGGCGTGGAGCGCGATGCATGGGATTGAACCCCAATAGTAATAATAAAAAAGGATTGGTTGTTTCCCCCAAAATACAGAGGCTTGGATCCTGCGGCAGAAGTTAACAAACTGTGGGCTTCTTTCTTTCTTCTTCTTTTATTAGTGGTTTTGTTTATTGGACTCTTATTATTAATTCATGATTTTTTTTTATTTCTGAGACATCCTAATATTATTAATTATTTATTTAAAATAACAAAAAGTTAATAAGAACTTATTGATCTAATGTTTTTTTATATTTATTGATCTGTGTGCCGTAAATAAAAGGTCCAAGAATATTGAGAAATATAAAGTATAAAATAAATCTTTCAATATAGTCATTTCATTTAATTGGGTAAAGATGAATACATAATATGTTAATTGATTTTTGTATAATGCATAATTATTAATTTTTATATAAAAAAATTAATTATTATTAATGAAACCAAGAAAGTAACAAAAATATTATAGTAGTAACATAATTTTACCGAGGGATGGAATATAAATTTCAAGGGAAATAAAAAAAGAAAAGGAAATTATAAAGGAGGAGCTAACCCTTACGTCATGATAGATTTAGGTTAAGATATAATATGGTTTAAATAATTAGTTAGTGGGAAATTTTTACTACAATGATGATGCATTGTACGTATTTAAATTTTATTCCTAATATTTTGTTATGTCTTCAATTTATTTTAGATCTATCTATCATATACGAGATGCATGATGTACGCTCTTCAATTGAATGATTAGTTTGTATTTTCCAATAATTTTCTTTTTATTTATAAATCTAAATTATTCGGCAACTTATTTATTTTTTCAGAATTTATGCTAAATCAATCAAATCTCATATTTGGGTTATAATAAATAAATAAATAATATAATAATAAAAAAAATGGTTGGCGAAAAGAGCGCACAATGGAATTCAATAAAAAGGAGAAGCAGAGAATCACATTCCATAATTGCAGAAAAGGACCCACACTATTTTGTCATTTCACAATCAGACCACCTTGGAGCTGCGTCGGATTGGGGCCCACAGCACACGCGGGTCCCACCTTCCTATAATACTACTCCACCACTCACTGTTTCATTTTCAACAAACAAAATCATGACAGGTGGAGATAGTTGGCTATGCCCGCGGGCACTTCCTCCTACGCTGCCCGTCACACGTGTGGCGCTGCGGTCCCACCACCGCCGCACCAGATTACTCCACGTGGCTGCTACTATATAAAGGTCAACGAAATGAGCGGCTGCGATGGCCTTTACGTGGTCGCCTATTATTGGTTTCCGGATAATTATTTTTATTTCATTTATTACAGTAATGGTGGCTCTGATTCATTGGTTTTGCCCTATTTACTCTTTGGCTTGTGTATAATAAATTCTTTCACATCTTGTTATGTTGAGTAGTATATAAAATTATTATTCAGGTACTCCCTCCGTCCCGCTAGATTAGACGCATTTGCTTTTGGATCGGAAACCAATATTTGCTTTATATTTGCTTTTGGTGATAATGGCCCACATCACTTTTAAGTTGTAAAAGTTGCCAAAAATAAAAATGCGTCTAATCTAGCGGGACGTCCCAAAAAGGAAAATGCATCTAATCTAGCGGGACGGAGGGAGTATTTTTTATTTTTAATAAATATATAATTTAATCACCTATAACAAATTAATTTAAATTATTTTCTTAATACGTGCAGAATTAAATGAAATATTAATTTTGTAACACGGATTTAGTAATGCTTTTCTCCCTTTTCCATTGTGGAGAAAGATCTATAGAGATAATTATATTAGTTAATATAAGATGAATTGCAACTTGCATGTCTTGTAAAAAGTGTGTTGAAATTGATTGTTTTGTGGCCTTTCTTTGTAGTGGTTAAATAAATAATTCTAAACATACGTGGTTAAATCAGCCCAGTGCTTGAGCCTAGTAACGTTGTAAATTGTAATACGTCTCTTTTGTTGATTTACCATTTATTTTAAACAATGATATTTCATATTTCGCAGTATTTACTTGTGGTATGACGTGCATATATCAAGAAAAGCAGTAGATATATAATTTATTTTCCATTGCTAGTGACGACATAATGGGCCACAATTAAATTAATTAATTAAATTTGTAGCAGAATATATATGTGAAGTGGAAGAATCTTTTATTTTATTTTACAGTTTTCTTAGAATGTTGTCATTTTATATGATTGGTGTTGCTCATGTGTTAAGCAAGAGTCTTGTGCTAAATTAATGGGAAAACATATATAGAATCCAAGTCTTTTCAATGAAATATTTTAGTATGACAACAAGTAATATAATATAGTATATATGTTTTTAATTAGGATGCTAAGTAGCTGTAACTGAGTCATGATCAATTTATATTATATATCATGTGCCCCATTTGATGCATCATTAATTCATTTCTATAAGCTATGTCTTATGTCATCATTTTATTATCCTCGAATAACAAATTCATCCTTTTTCTTCTCGTGGTTGATGAATTATTCCCATTTTAATTTTAATTTATTTCTATCGTCACCGTATATCTTAGTGCGATCGACAAGATATATTATTAAATATGTGCAGTATGAGTTGATAATTAATATATTAATTTATAACTAGTGTTAAATAATCTTGATTATTATGGTGTTCTCTATTACACGAGTGGAAGATCAATAGCACTTGCATATTTCAAAGAATACAAGTAAACAATAGTTGCAATTAAATAACTTTAATAATTTGACACTAATTTTAATGAACAAATGAGACCGTGCAAATAACATCACAATGTTGTCAACTCATGCCACCATTCTATTGTACATGTTGAATACTTTGAATAATTATTCTTATTTGCTTAAACCTACTATTGTATTTATTTTTGTTTGGCCAATTTCCTTTTCGTTGAGCCAAACTTTTCCACCAACCAACGAATTAAATAAGAAAAAATAAACCTTTAGGCAGAAAGAAAAAGAAATCCATTCAAAACCAGAAATTCCAGTTCCTCAAATCAATGAGCAGTGACTATCATCTTCAATTTTACTTTCCTTTCCCCTTTTCCAAGATTGGTTGAAGAAAAGAACTTCAAATAGAGAAGAGAGCAATTAATTAATTCTTCTAAATAAAAATAAAGAGAAAAAGAATCATGCTAGCAGGATATATTTATTCTATTTTCATGCCTAAGTATAATTTACATAGATGCAATACAATCTCCAACTGCGTCTTAGGAATATCACAATCTCAGAGACCTGTGAGTTGACAAGAAGTTATAAACAGCAATGAATAAGAAACTATGCATCTATAGCACCAACCTGCAATCGCATACATCTCAATATCAACAGAGGGATTAAGGATGAGCTTCCCTTTGTTATTGTGTTTTGATTGAGGAAAGATTCCTGTGATGGTGTTGAAGCTAAGGATCTGAGCAGCAGATATGATGCTTTGGTCGGATATGTAAATCTGGCTGAAAGCACAGCAATTGGACTCAGAAGCTACAAACAATTTTATATGAGCAGACTAGCATCTTGTAATGGACCCGTACTATTGTAAAGATTAGTGTAATGTATTTCCA
>JAPKLX010000006.1:1754293-1981561 GCA_026898415.1 Leonotis leonurus
CAGCTTCAATTACATTCCTTTCCACCGACTCTAATACATCCAAATCCGTAACACATCTGTGCAGAGCATCATGTAACGTGGGTTTACCAACAGACAACATTTAACAATTCAAAGTGGATAGTGAAGTTGATGCACTTGTTACGGACCAGGTAGCTACCATCCATTATAATCAACAATGCTAGCAACATAGGTGAAATCACTATGCTAAGTTTCAGCACTGGTCAAACTACATAGTGGATTTACCATCAAACAACAATTCAAAATGCATAGTGATGTTGATGCGAATGCGTGACAGGTTAGATAACTACCATCATAAAGGGGAGAGGAGAAACTACATAGTCAACAACAGCTTGGCAGATGAAGTGTTCCAATGTGTCCAAGATTTTCATTTATCTCATCCCAATACGGAAAGATAACAATGTTCCGAGGACCAGTGAATAAATCGCATTGCAATGATGCGCCACTTTTCATCATTCCATCTTATGCTGACCATACCAATGAGCATAACCAAACATATGAACAATAATTGAAGCAAAATGACATCGATATCTTAACTCAGTGCAGCAAATTTCATGCAAAATAAGTATTGATGGTCAATTAATACAACTAAACCAGACACCAACTACATAAAGGGAGGAATAACCATATCCATAGTCGGAAGTTTGCATCAGAGAAGACCTTGTTCAACGTGAATACGACCAGCCACTGAGCAAGAGATAATACACACCCGTTATCGATGAGTCATTACGCTAGTTTGCAAATATCTTCATACTCAACAGACTTGAGAAGTCTTCCATCATATATTCCCTTCTCAATTTGCACCTTTGCACAAAATCTATCAGTATCAATTGCCAGCAACCTTGCATTCTCACCACGATATGCCCCATTTACTATCTTGACAAGGCCCCCAATCTGAGGAAGCACTGTCTCCAGCTCCTCCTGATCGACCCTTAAAACATGCTTATTCTCAAGCATCTCAATCTCCCCGCAATATTTATCAATTACTTTTCTCACAACGCCCTTCTGCTTATAGTACCCCTTATCCGCCAAAGCTTTACTCATGACCTTCACAATGATCCCGGGGCAAACCCAATAGTCTTTCCTATTTATCCTTTCCTTAGCTTTCTCTTCCTCCTTCATCAGCTCATCCAAAACCGATGCATTTTTACTAGAACCCTCACCTTCCCTACGCCGCTTCCCACCACTACTCTCTGGCTCGACTTCATCAAACACCAATCTGGCACTATCTCCTCGTTTTCCATTCGTCTCCACATTCTTCTTCGATTGCCCCAAGCTCAACTTGATCTTTGCCCCACCCTCTTCATCATTCTTCTCCAACATTCTCGACTTAGCAATTCCCTCCTCTTCCACAGTCTTCTCATTCCCTGTCATTTGCTCAGCTCGCTCAATTTGCTTCTGTATCTCCCTCTCCATCTTCTCCTCATCCACCATATCCGCCTTAAGCCTCTTATTCTTCATCTTCTCCTTGAACATAGCCTCGGAATCGCGATCGATGTAGGTGATGAACCAACCCTTAGGGGTCTCCTCCACCTTCAACTTACCAGCCTTCCCCAAATACTTGATAAACTCCGTCAGCGTCGCCCACTGGGTGGAATTCATGTGAACGTGATTGCGGTCGGCGATATACTCATTGTAGACGACGGTGGCGGCGATACGGCTGAAGCGGTGGCTCCGCTTCATGTGCTCAAGGAACATGGTCTCGAACTCCTCGGAGTATCCGCTGATGATTCGGGTGGGGTTCTGCCCGAACACCTGCATCTGGCGCTGGTGCGACTCGCTCATACAATGACACTTGAATCCGTTCTCGTCGCGGCATTGCTTCTGGCACATCTGGCAGTACCATCGCAGCTTCTGCAAACCTTTTGCTTTGATCCGGTTCGCGATCGCCTTAGGTGTTAGGAATTCGTTCTTCCCCATTCTAGAAAATTCGGTTGAATCGGAGTGTAGATGGATCGAAATGCAGAGATTTGAATAGTTAGGGTTTCCTCTTCAAAAGAAGAGAAGAGGTCCAGTTTTAGATATCTATATATTACTTAATTAATTAATGTTTTTTAAGAAAAACGTCAACGTTTTTACTTGATTTATTTGTTTTATCATTTTACCTGGTAGCGTTTTTATTTGATAAAGTTGCAGAAAAAAGTGAAAGTTATGCGTAAATAGAGCTGGTAAATTGGTCCGGCCCGTTAAGTACCTGTTTTTTGGGCCTCATATAATTCAGCCCGAAAATATTCGAACGAGCTTAAACAAATCCTATAAAAATAAAAAGTCTGACCAGATAATTTTGATGAGAGATTTGTTTTTCTTATGAAATGTGTATCTATGTCTGAACATTTGAGGAGAGATGATTGAATCTGGTTTTATTTTTATAAATCTTGAGTTCATCAAATCATCACCTACTTTGCCTGCAATTTCATTTATGGAGCAATTATTTCACTCGCAAAATGCAGTAGATGGAAAAGAAAAACCTCCCAATGCTTGTCATAAATGAATGTCACCAAAAGGGTCCCCCAATTTTGATAGAATAAACTCAACAAAAGTGAACCCTCATTTTCCCCTTGTACATTTAATCCACCATAGTTTTCCAAGATTAGTCAAACACAAATATGCCTTCTTCTTTCACTCATTCATCAATTTCCTATAATTTTAAAAAATGGTAAATATATTAAATTTTAAAGATCATGTCACGAATGACCCGAATTCACCCTATTACCATTCAGGCATTAAAAATTTTAAAGATTTATTTTTTTTGCACCATATTTCTAGGTAAAAAGTTATATAAAAGTATCCATAATTTTTTATTTAGTTCGTAATAAATTTTTTAAAATATATAATATGCTGAATAGAATTTAAATTATAATATTTTATAACTGACTTGATCGATCCGCCTCGCCCGATTTGCGGTCGACTAGACCGACTATCCTGCTTAGACGACCGTCTAGGATTAGCGTCTACGCGGCGCCTAAACTGTCTTTTAAAACACCATGAAACAGACCCTCTAAAGTTAAAAATAAAATAAAATAGAAAGGTATGATAATAATTTCATATATATATGAAATAATAATTTTTATTATTATTTATATAAACATATTTATTTTTAACCCCTTTAAGTGTCAATCTACTTTTCATAGGATTCCGCTAACCATAAGTAATAAGTTGTGTACAATAAATTATGGCTACACGCATACAATAATTTATAAATAATTGAAGATGTGACGAGTTTGTATAAAATTAATATTATTAAAGAAAAATATTATGAGGTAGTAATGGGGGTTAAATACATAAAATAAATGGGGGACGATCTATGTTGGAATTTATATAAAATTATTATTTAAAATAATTTCAGAGGAATATTGAATTTTGTAGCCGTTATAAATTATAATGCTGCAATGGTATCGTTATACCCTATTCAATAGTCATATCCAAATATTTAATTGAAATCTAAGTATGTGAGGATTGATTATGAGCAAAAAACTAATAATTTTTCTTTAACATTTTTAAATAAATTATTTTTTCAGAGATCAAAACGTATTTCAAAATAGCTATTTTGCATACAAGACGAATACTAATGAAATATGATAAAGAAAAAACAATGCATAGAAGAAACTTTTGCATTTAATCAAATACATAAAAAAAACAATTAATTAATATAATTAATAGGTGCTATTATGGTAATGTCTTCATTATTATTTATACACATAAATTTAATTTAATTTTATCACCCGTTGCATTAGTTAATGCAAATTCAGTAGAGTACACTTTATCACACAGTCACTTTTTATATATGCAACTACGTACAAAAATGTACAGTACTTTTATAAAATTATCTTTATTTAGCAGCAGCAAATTTATGGGGTGTATGTAATTAGGACTTAGGAGTCGTGTAACTTATTCTTAATAAATGAACTCTTAAGTATTTGAAAATTAATTAGGGAAAAAAATATGTTAATGTACCCAAATATTATTACTATCAATTTTAATATGACACGATAATCTAACATTAATTGATACGAAATTAATGGGTTTTGATTAGTTATTATTGGGTTCGGATCTTTATCAGGTTGGACTCAATAACAATCTGAAATTTTCGGATTGAATTATGATTGCTTGAAATATATAACAAGATTGTTTAATATTATCATTCATGATATATTTTAGTCTAACTAGGATTCATTTTATAAGTTTTTTCATCTCATGTTTGACATATTTATTTCACTTGTCTCATTTTCTAAAATTGTACAATATCAATTATTAACTACCTTTTGTCAAATTTATCAAATTCTATAGTATTAGATTGTTATCATGTTGTAATCCAATTTATACGTATTGGTAGAATAATATATTATGATTTAAAGCATACAATTACAGCAATAAATTACATTAATATACTAAATTATAGAAACATCCATCACCATATCTCTATATTATAATATCACAACGAATATAACAAAGAGAATTCTTATCCAATGCTATCGGAGGGGATCCAATCAATATTTTATATTTAAAAAATTATTAATATTTTTACAGATAATTATGCAAAAATTCCTACTATCAATATAAATTATATTAAAATATATATTTTTTAATTCATATTTTGAAACTCAATCCTAATTACTAAAATTTGTTCTATATCAATAACAATACAATGTCATCAAAATTAAAAAAGAAGAATATGTTACATCATTAGGTAGCTAACTAATACTATATCAAGAAGGTGAAGGATTGCAACTTCAACATATGCACCTCAACAAAACCAAAACTGGATACCAAACCCAAGAACTCTCGACCAAAACCATTCGTGTGTCTTTTAGAATAACACACTTAATATTCATTTCTTTAAAATACGTGTATGTTTATGTATGTATTTGTTGCACACAAATTATATTCCACTCCTCATTAATTAATTTCTTCACACAATAATCGCACACATTGGCCAAGACTTGCACTAGCTAGTAGTCTATAGTAGAGTTAGTATATGTATGATCTCATCACACCCACTAATCCAAGTTGCATTAGGAATTTAGTCCATCACCAACAGGATTATTGTGGTTTGGCTATATATTAAAAAATATAATAAAATAAAGTATTGACATGAATTAAAAAGAAATTCCCTAAAATATACTTACTACTTAAAAAAAAAAAAAGGAATGAAGGGCAGAAATGGCGTGTGAATTACAACACGTGCGAGTCACGTGAGTTTCCCCAACCAAAACACCAAACTGCCTCTTACTTATTGAGTAGTATCGTTAACTCTCAAGTCTGAGTGTCACCCCTTAATTAATAATCCTGCATTAAATACCTTAATTCACCCCCTCGCCCAATGCCATCACCTTCTTCCTTTCTCTCTCTGTAATTCCTCTTCTTCCTTCTACAAATTTCGTTTCTTATTCTCTCCCAAATGTCCGCTTCCTTATCAGCGTCGACCGCGCAAATGCCGCAACTCCCTCCGCCCTATGCCGACAAGTCTACGCCGTCGTCCCCATCCTACGGGGTATCGTCGTCTTCCATCGTCGTAGTAGTCATTATCATCGCTTCCGCCGTCATCATCTCCGCCTCCATTTATCTCCTCCTCCGCGTCCTTGCCAAGCACATTCACAACACCGTCTCCGCCACCGACGACGTCGTCCTGCACCGCGACTCCTCCATTCAGAACCCTAGCGACCAGCAATGCTACGCGGCGGCGTCCGCGGCGTTGCTCGATTCCCTCCCGCTCTTCACGTTCAGCTCAGTGACCGGAAACCTCGCCGGTGGCGACTGCGCTGTCTGCTTGTCGAAGTTCGAGCCGCACGATCAACTCCGCCTGTTGCCAATCTGCTGTCACGCGTTCCACGCCGCCTGCATCGACACGTGGATCGTCTCCAATCAAACATGCCCCCTCTGCCGCTCCGCCGTAATCGCCTCCGACGCCGAACTACTCGATAAAACCCTCCCCAATCCGAACCGCAACATTGGTACTGGCAGCGTTCGCGACAGGAGCGGCAACAGCGGAAGCTTCAGAATCGAGATCGGGAGCATCAGCCGCCGCCGCGGAAGCGGCGGCGCTCCTGAGTCGGTGGAAGGAGAGCAGCGTTCGTACTCCATTGGCTCCTTCGAGTATATTGTAGAAGACAACGGCTACGAGGTATCGGCAGGGTCCGTCGCTCATCGCAGAGGAGCTTCCGACTGCACCTCCACCGACAAGGAATCATCGATCGGAATTCCGATGCCAGAGCCACCGGGAGAGGCGCTGGCGTCGGAAGTTTCCAGCGGCAGAAATTGGCTGAGAGATTACGTGGACAGGCTGGCATCGGTTTCAATGTCTTCTCGTACGATGTCGTTTAGGAGCTCAGGGAGATTCTTCTCCAGCAGCAGCAGGCGGAGCGAGGCTGTCGCCGCCTCCACCGCCACCGCCGTCGACGATCTGGAGGCGAGCCGCGTCGGGGAGGAGATCAGTGAGTTGTTTCGGTGGCTTTCTGGAATGTGAAAAAGTAAATTCTTCCGATCATCAGGGGTAGTTTAGTAATTCTACTTACATATATTAAACGTTTTTTCCTTATTTTGCTAAAGAAGGTAAAGTGGATTTTTAGCAAAATCAGAAGGTACACAAACACAATTATTCTTTTGTTTTATATCGCCGTATAAAACATCCTATATTGTCTAAAAATATATTTATTCAAATATTTAATTAATTGTCACCTCAAAATATTAGAGTGATCGATAAATATTCTTTAATGACTTCCATTAAATTCTAAAGTCAGAGCAAATATTATTTTCTTTAGTTTATTAAACAATCACAATATATATCCTTTGGTTATTATTGTTATTCGAAATTAGTTAATAAGCACACATTCCACTATCCACCAACTATCTTCTACTTACATGTGACACTAATCCTCGTTTTGTAATTTAGGTAATATAAGCTGTGGTCTAACACCCTAACTTGTCTTTAATTATTTATTAATCCCTACAAACATGGATCTCTTGTCATGCACTATGTCTTTCTCTCCATGTTGTGACATTTTCCTGCACTTTTTTGTTGTCATTAATTCCAATCGATCACTACCCTACAATATATGTACTTTATACATTTAATTGTACAACATAACATAATGTACCTTTTCACAACATATTCCTCTCTTCTGTGCTGAGTAATCTACCATTTGTTCTCATGCAATTTATATACATATAGATGGAAACATTATCTTATCTGTATAGAATGCCAGCATATGAGTTTCACTGCGAATTCCCACAAAAAAGGAAGTCTAAAAATGCTCAGATAAACTTAGAATGCCAAAGTGAAAAAGTGTCAAGAAAGATGCAAGGATGAACAAATTAGCAGCAAAAGAATCAAGATATTCAAAAGCAAGCCAGGATTATCATTTCCTGCTGCACTGCAAGGCAAGGTATCTCCACTGTAACACCCTCTCTTTTGCTCGATGCCTCTACCGAGATCTTCGAGAACAAACGTACTATTTGTTTGGCTGTTACTGAACAGAACACACCAAATGTAAGGCCCTTTATGCTTGTGGCTGCCAACTATGCCAACTCCAGCTTCAGTGACCGTCCCATTTCTCAATAGAGATAGCGCCTTCTGATCTTGAACAAGCACGTTTGAGAATGCTTCTTGTGGCTGAAGGTATTTGTGGTGGCATCCCAAAATGAAGCTGGATATGGTTCCGAAAGTGGGGAGCTCAACACCACAATTGGGAGCAAAGACTTCGGTGAAGTCATCTTTCGTTGGCTGACAATGGATGGTATTGTTGCTGCTGCAGTTGCCCTTGCATTCTTGTGCATACTGCAGAGCAATGCAGCCGAGTCCCCGGCTGCTGCTTAGCTTTGGAAGCTTCTGGACCGTTCGGTTATTGTTGATGATGTCGAGAAGATCATTGGCAGCATTTCCTACAGCATATAAGAAAAACAGTAAAGAGCAATGCTACTAAATAGAATCAGCTGTTTGAGTTATACTATTAATGGCTTACAAGCTCTAAATAGATCATCAAAGTAAATGATTATGGACTAAGGAGAACTTTGCTTCTCAATCATCAATAAAGCTCTTACCTTTAATCTATACTTGCATATATATATGAACTTGTCTATTCCTATTCATGACTAAGTGCCTATGCATTATGAATCCCTAAAGGTGTTAATGCTAAAACATTTCAATTTTCAAACAAGAATTAGTGATATGGAAGCTGTTTTCCTCAATCTTGAAACCTTATGCTACAGTCTATGCATAAATTAGATAATTCCCATTACTCACAAATTAACATTTTCAAACAGCATTCATACCAAAACATGCCACTCTTGATTCCAATTAACCAAGAAAAGATAATTACATAGCCAATTGCAGTCAAACCATTGCAGTGAAGTACAAAGTAAAACACACACACACACACAGAAGACTAGCACAAGAAACAGAGTAAGGGCAAACAGGGGGAGAAAGGCAAGATTACCATGGTCCTTTGAGCAAACAGAAAGTGGTAGTAGAAGAAAGTAACAGAGAAGAATATTCAACTGAAAGATGCAGTTACACTTATTGGGCTTCATCAACATCAACTGATCAACACCAGTCCACAATGAAATTGTTGCCAAAGGAAGTGAGGGTTCAGAAAGTTGGTCTTCTTTCTTTATGAGTCTATGTAAATAGTGGGTCTGAGCTCAAAAAGGGATATTTTTCTCCGACAATGGCAGCATTGCTGATTATATTAAAAGGGGGAGGAAGAAAATGGGGTACAGTTTTATCTTGGAAAGAAGAAAAGTTGGAGAATGAAAGGAAGAAGAATGAGTGGGAATGGATGCAATGCTGGTATTAAGGACAAAAGCTCTCTGTGGTGGCCCCCCTTGGTTTCTCAAAAATAAAGATCCGGACCCGAACCCATTTAGCAGTCGGGTGAGGTGAATGACAGTATGACACCGTATAGGGTCAAGTATCTATCTGGGTCGGGCACAGAAGTATCTAGAACGGTGTGGAATTAACCAACAGCAGCTCTACACGGGGCTAAAAGCCCTGTCTGGGAAAAAGAAGAAGAAGGCCTGCAATTAGTAGTACCACAACCACAGCATAGAGTACAACGCCTTCATTGTCGCAAGTTTCTCTCACCTGCTTATCCATGGCGTCTTCTCTAGTTACCCTATCTAAACCATTGTCTTCTCAGAGACCGAATTTCCCCTCTCTCTCGACCGCTCCAACTGGTAATCATTTTCTCTAATGCTAAAATTTTAGTTCAACCTAATATCCCTTTCTTAATGATTCAATCGTTGGGTCGCTTGCAGTTGGAGGGTTTTCCCTAGGTTTTAAGAGGCAATCTTTGAAAGTGAATGCAATTACCAAGAAATACGAACCCACTAAGGTTTTTGATGCATAATTTCTCATACTCTGCCTCTGTGTGTCTGTGTGTGAAGGGTAAGACTTGAAAATGGAGCTAAGCAATTTGACTGTATTTGTGTGTAGGTTGTGCCACAAGCTGACAGAGTTTTAATTCGCCTTGAGGTTCTACCCGAGGTACCATTTTACAAATCTTCTCCATGCGTAAAGTTTGAGTTTGTTTTTGAGGAAATCCTAAAATTGTGAACTTTATGATGTTGTCTGGATTTTGGGAAGTTGAGTGATCTGAGGTCGTATTTGTTAACCATATGCAATACATTTAGATTTAGTCACGTTTGTCTTTGTTGTTCATCATTTGTGTAATGTATTTCAAGGACGACTCTATATGAACAAGCAAAGTAGTGCTTTTGAAATTGAATATTGGTTTTGAATTCTCTTTTGGGTATTGGCTACTGCTAATTGAAACGTCTCATGAGGGTCCGGTTCTGAGTTTACAAGAGATTGTATGCTGTGAGATGATGTTTGAAAGAACATATCTTGATTCCTTTATCTGCATTTGGCATGTTTCTGTTCCAACCAAATTCATATAATAGTTTCTTGTATGGGACTGGTTGATGAAGCATATGCTGTTTCGTTAAGGGTTTCTGCTCCATTTTATAAACAACAAACACGATACTTGCAATAAACGCGTTGCGTGTTTTCCTTTTTTTGTTGCAATCTTGAAAGACGGTTGTACATGCAGAAATCAGCTGGTGGAGTATTGCTACCAAAGTCTGCAGTTAAATTTGAGCGGTATCTTGTAGGAGAGGTGAGTCGAACAGATAGACTCTACATATTAGGCATCTTCATTCTTCTACTTCTCTTCAAAACCAGGTTCATTTAGGAGGGCGTTCTCATTTTATTGTCACTTGAAATACCTCCATTAGGTTATCTCTGTTGGTGCCGAGGCAGAGCAAGTGCAGGCTGGGAAGAAGGTGAATCTTAAAGTTTTGGATATTACCATCCTTTTTCTCTAGTCTTGTTCATCTTGTTAGGATAATTGTTTTCAACACGATTATCACTCTTCGATTTTCCAACTATCTTTATAGTGAGCGTCCAAGTTGATTGTTTCCTTTCTTTACAGGTTCTTTTCTCCGACATAAATGCATATGAGGTATGTCAATGAAAGATTCATTCTATTGCCAGATTAAAAACGTTTGATGAAGGAAAATGATCTAGAATGAAGAAATCTTGTAAAGTTCAAAGTGCGTATAAATCAAATAACATCTGGATTGCAAGTTTTCTTGCTAAAACTATGCTCATTCCTTGATCAGTGTTATATTAGTTTCCCTTCAGCATATTGAGAACTTAACAATACATCTCCATATTGATTATTAGATCGACTTGGGAACGGAGGGCCGACATTGTTTCTGCAAAGTGAGTGACTTGCTGGCCGTGGTCGAGTAGATGCAGAAAACAGCTTCAAACTCCTTTCGACCGAGCAATGTCGTATTCTTGAAGCTTATTAAACATGTTTTCGTTTGTGTCGTGAATTTTGACATTCATTTGAGAAAGTGATGCTTTTGTAGGTAATAACAAATGTGTTTATTCTGCAATGTTTATGTACTATTGTTGTGTTTCTCTTAATATGAACAATAGTGTACGTGTTCCTGATTTTAATTCCATTTCTTGAAACAACTAAAATACCTTGATCATGGGCGTCCTTCTTTAGTCAGTCCCATTAAAGCCTAGTAAATTCATCATCGACTGTCGAAAGATTCATCAAAAAAGCTAAGAAAGTAAAGGGAATCCAAGAAATATCAGCTCATGCAAAAAAAGCTAAAGTTGATAATTGTATTTTTTTTTCAAATATAGTAAGTTTTTGTTTGGTATGCAAAATATGATATGGTTATATTAAATTATCCTATCAAATCATATATTTGGTAATAAATGGATAAATACGTATGTTCGCTCATCATTTCTCCCTATATTTTAATCATAAGGAAATGGTGAAATTAACATAATCCTTATATATTATACAAATTTAATCTTGTGATGTTGGCTACCAAACATGCTAAAGTGTATAAGTTCAATTTGCAATTAGATTAAAATTTTGGGCCGAAACAAAAAGTATTAAGGCCCAATCATAAATATCAAGCCCAATAATAAAATCAAGCCCAATAGTGACACCTTCTTCTTCTTCGCACTCCGACTGCGACTGCGAAGACTACAAATCGCACATCCAATTCTTCAATCGGTATTCCATCTCCGGCTCAGTTTGCCCAATTTCTTTGTAAAGAATAACCTTATTCCATCCAAATTAACGAGTTGGAAATTAATGGATCGAGAATCGCTGGAGAAGCGATGTGCGATCGTGGTTGTCGGATCCCCCAACGTTGGTAAAAGGACCCTGCTCTCACGTAAGCCCTTCTTTCTTTTACTTGATTCTCCATCTTCGACTTCAATACCTGCTGCTATTTTCCGCCCTGGATTTATTAATAGGGTATAGTAAAGCGCTATAAGGGTGGTGTGTTAGAATTCTTGTGTTAGATTTACTTGTTGGGTATTCTAGAGCTATAGATGAGTTCGAATGGTGGGGATCTAGAGCCGTGTTGTTCGAAAGGGTTGATTCAAAGGGTCCTTATTTACTAAATGCTAGATTGCTATAATTGGATGTAGGACTACTTAAGGTGGAGTTTGATGATTCCTCGGATGCATCGCCTGAGCTTTCTGTCCATGGGTAAGTTCACAGAGGCCATTGATGTTCCTCTATCTCTATCTCTTAGTAGTTCATGAGCATTCAAGTGAACATGTGAATGTGATTTCATGACCAGGTTGTCGATCAACACAAAGTATTATTCGGCAGATGTTGCAGTATGGATAGTTCATCTTTCTGAGGAGTTATCTATTGCAAGCTTACCAAATGTGGACCGGATAGTTGCCCTAGTTTTGGTATTCGACACCAGTGAGGTATGATAGTTCATTTGTTCAGTTTTGCTGTGTACACTCTCCTTTGTTCGTTTATGTGGTTCCACTGCGAACATATCCGATTTTTATGCTATGACCTCATCCATCTTTATAGCTCTGATCTGCTTGCTGCAATAATACATGATATCTTCATGTTGGGATTTTCAGCTTTCGACTCTAGTTGCTCTTAAAGAATGGGTTTCACACACCGACATCCAGAAGTTTGATATACTGCTGTGCTTGGGTAATAAAGTGGATCTTCTTCCCAACCATCCAGCGCATGCAGAGTACAAGAGACGCTTGATGAAAACATATGCCAATTCTGATTTGGACTTCTCTGATTATGGTATATCTGAGACCGAAGGAAGTAGCTTATTGGGAGATGAAGAGCCATCCTTGGGATTCAAGAGATCTTGCACAGAATGGTGTCTCGAACATAATATCGAATATGTTGAAGTTTGTGCATCTAATGCTGATTTTGACCAATGTAAGACTGTTGCCCAAGTATGCGTTTCATATTTTAACACTGTTTTTTTTAATATAGTATCCTTGGAGTTTACAGTGACAATCTTTATGACGCTTATTTTCATGAAGCCTGCATGGAGATGCTCGTGTTTTACAGTGAAATTCCATTGTGTTATAGGTCTCTCCGTAGATGGCGATTCACAGGGTGTCGATAGACTTTATGGTGCTCTCTCTGCTCACATGTGGCCCGGGATGTTGTTAAAGTCTGGTGATAAGATAAGCGAGCCTTCATTGCCTGAAGAAGAAGAAGGTCGAAAATGCTTATTATTTGCGTTTAGGTCCCTTATCATTTAATTATCAATGTCAATAGCAACTATACTTAACATCTTTAAGTTCCTTGCAGAGTTGTCCGAAGAAGAATCTGATTATGAACCCGAATACGAAGTCTTATCTTCTGGTTCAGCAGAGCCCTGGGACGATGTAGGATGGATGTCCGCAGATGGTCCCGTATCCATCTCTGGAAGTGGGAGGCCTGTGGAGAAGGATCTCGACGCTTCGGGTAGAGACAACCATCCCTCAACATCAGCCTCTGAGTTGCCTAAAGAGCTTGACCATGAAAAAGAAGAAGCACCAGCTGCTACAACCTGCGAAAAAGAGCCAACATCAGAGGTGGTTGATGATAAAGCTTACGCAATCGAAGATTTGGAAATGCTGATGGCAGAAATCGGTAACGTGCGCAACGGCTTGAGGCTGATGCCTGATTTCCAGAGAAGGGAGATGGCCGCAAAGCTCGCCATGAAAATGGCTGCTATGTTTGGAGACAGTAGTGGCGGTGAGGAGGAGGAGGAAGAGTTGATTGTATGAAAACAATGCACAGTGACAGTGAGGGTTTTTGCAATTTTGGTACTGTTGGAAGAATAGTCTGTATTTGGTGTTCTTGAAGAGACCCATAACTTAAGGTATGGAGAAAGATAATGGTAAGCATTTGTTCAACTGTTGATGCGTGTAAGCAATAAATTAGAAGAGCCCAAAGTTTGTTAATGACTGATGTAAGTCTTAATGATGGGTCTTGGGACTTTATGGTTACTTCATCAAAACAAATACAATCTTCACATTTGATACATCTGAAATCAGATGCGTAATTAATGGTATCCTGTAATTAGAAACCCTGCTTCTCTTAATTAACTGCTCAAGTTCTTGAGTAATTGATGGCTTCATTTAAGCATGATTTACAAAATTGTTTAATTTTAATAAATCCCAAGAAAGTGAAAGAGTGGAATAGGATGTTTAACGACAAATCATGCAAGAATTAGATTAGATGCATGTAAAATGCATTCACCCAATTCAAGATTAGATTTTTCCCCAAACCCATTATTATTAAATCAAGAGATTAAAACCTTTCAACTAATCCCCTCAAGAAGCCTAAACACCTATTCTTTTTTCCAATGACTTGATCAAGATTTACATTAATGATCAAAACTAGAAATAACCCATATATATTCGGATAGACTTACCGGACCCGACCCGAATTAACAAACTCTTCCTATATATAACCGTTTCTCACGCCAAACAAACCTCAAGTTAGGCTCACACCATAAAACAACACTAAACAAAGATGAAAAAACCCTCTCCCCACTTTTTGTTCTTCTTCTTCCTCTTCTTCTTCGTCACGATCCGACCCTCTTCATCGGAGAGCCTGATCAGCAGCACGTGCAAGGCCTTGGCTCGAACCAACCGGAACATCGAGTACGGGTTCTGCACGACGTCGCTGCAGGCGGCCCCGGCCAGCCAGTGCGCGTCGACGAGGGGGCTGGGGATCATCGGCATAAGGGGCGCCCGGTACAACGTGACGGACACGCGCTGCTTCATAAAGCAGCTGCTCAAGAACAGGAAATGGGAGGATCCCTACGCGAAGCAGTGCCTCGGCGACTGCCTCGATCTCTACTCCGACGCCATCGACACCGTCAAGCAGGCCATGAAGTACTACTCCGCCAAGCGCTTCGAGGACGCCAACATCTACATTAGCTCCGTCATGGACGCCTCCACCACCTGCGAGGACTGCTTCCACGACGGCGGCGCCGCCTCTCCCCTCACCAAGAGGAACGACGACGTTTCCAAGATTGGTTCTGTCGTGCTTGCCCTCATGGCTATCATGAAAAACCAGACCGGTTCTTTGGCGTGAATTTCTTTTGTTTTGCTTTGCATTTCTGCGGTATATATGTGTTCATATTGTTTTTATTTTGCTTTGTGTTTCTTGCGTATGTTGATTATCTTGTGAGATTTTAATTTATTTCATTTGGAGTGGTAGAACTTTCATGAGCGCAGCACATAGATTAAAAAGTGTAGTCATTTCGAACAATACGTGTTGCATTAAAAGTGATATTGTAATCAAACTCCAAAAGAGAAAGAGAGAAAAAAGGATGTATAGTAGTGGTGTATACAACATGTATAAGAAAGTGTTGTTGGTATCATGTCTCATTTAGAGTAGAAATGAGTAGTGTTCATTACGTACAACTTGGGGTACTAATTACTCTAACCCTAGTCTACATGTATACATATAGGGCTAGGGCGTGCTCGGTCAGCCGGGATTAGATTAGTCCATAATTGTCAGATATTGATTAGCTCAAGATACTACTGTTTTTGTCGCATAGAGAAGATCAAGACAAATAAGTCATGATTAATCCTATATGCACAGTCTCGAGACTAAATCACCAGTTGTGTCCAACCAAACAACTCATAATAATTAATACGACACCAAGTCATGGCTATATTTATGGCAATAACTTGGGATCAGTCTGAACTTGTTCAATCTAATTATGATTAATTAAGAGGAATCAAGATTTAGTAATATTAAGTATCTCAAATTGAATTTAAAGCTTAGAGGGTACAAAGTCCAAAATCAAATGTTTTTCATTGTTGAGAGTTGCGGCGATATTGAGGAATAATAACTCACAGCTATATAACGTTCAAAATTAAGTATGAAAGTTTTGTTTTTATTTTCTTTTATGTGGTGATGAAGACAACATATTAGTTGGACTTTTGTTTTTTTGTTATGCTTTAAGAAAGTTCAATTTGGATTTTAAACTGCACACCTGTACAATAATCCACAAATCACTCCCAAATGCACAAATGCCATTAAAAAAAGGAATTTGGAAGTTAGAACAAAGCAATTCTTACTATATTTTGAAATAACATCATATGCATTATTGACTAGTGAAATGTTTAGGCATTTTATGAACAGCATAAAAAAAAGAAACAAGAACAAAAAAATGCTTTTGGGCATCTTCATATATCCTAAGAAGAACTGAATCTGAACCAAGAATCTTCTGCAATGTCGACTGCAAGTAGTGCATTACTTAGATAGCCATTTGGTGGTTATGGATATACTCGACTGCAAGAGGTAACGAGTCGATTCTGTCAGCCTCTTTGTCTGGAATCTCCAGCTTGAATTCTTCCTCGAGTGCCATTACAATCTCCACGGTGTCTAAGCTGTCCAACCCCATATCCTTCTGGAAATGCACATCGGGAGTCACCTGCACGAGTTAAAATGGAAGACGATGACGCAAACGTTTAGACATCATGATACTTGTTCTTTCCTTTTGCTAGAAGAGTTCAAGAAAATGACACGATTTGTAAAGAAACTTGTAACTAGTGCATTATTCGAGTTTAACTAGCATGGCTTGACAACTCATGAGAATGGGGATTGCTTCACTAAACAATATTGCTGAGACAATAAAATTGTGGAAGAAGAAGCAAGGAATTCTTGCAACAGTGAACTAATGTTTCCACCATTGAAACCTAAAATGGAACTGCATTACATGAACTACGTACTCTGGCATAAGATATAAGTTTTCTGCATATTTCTGCAGTAATGGAATAAGAGCTGCACAAGGAAAAATTCATATCCTATCACATGAAAACATAACTCAATAACCAAGAACCATGACACCACTGCATAAAGAATGCTTCTTTGTAAACAGCAACTCTAGTTTAGATACAAGCAAGCTATTAGGTTGGGCAAAACAAAAGAGAAGAAAACACGAGCTTCAATTAACCCAATGCACGATTCCAAGCTCTAATCTTTTTCGCTCTCTTCCCAATTTGCCTTATATACTGCAAACAATTCCTCTCGATCCAGGAATAATTTATCTAAGTAAAACAAATCCAACGCCTCAGGCAAGCAGATCCAGAAGCGAACGCAGAATTGCATATAAAATCAACGGAAAAGCCAAGGGGAAGGAGCGAGGGGTATACCTTGAGGGGATCGACTTTGGGGAAACTCTTGATGACTTCTAGAACTCGGTCCACCACTTCCTTCTTATCTAGACGATCGTCGTGAGACGAAGACATTGATCGTACGGCCGTAAAACCCGACCCGTGTAGGGATATCGGAACCCGAAGGTGGCGGATCATGCTGGATCTCAACGCCGACGCCATTCTCTCTCTCTCTCTACCACAATTTACTCTTCTGAGAACAATTGGAGAAGACGATGGTGAGTGGTGACGAATCACGATATATTTATTTATTTATTTAATATATTCATTTAGTTTAAAAACCGTTCCAGACAGAAATGTAAAAAAAATCCCCAGTAATTCAGTAAATTATTTTAACTTGGATTAAACTTTGCACTGAATCTGCATCAGCTTCCGCCAACTTTCCTGTTTCTTAATTTTGAATTTTCCAATATATTTATTTTATATACATATATATACTTTGCAACAATATTTTTGTCTATACTGTACACTTTGCATTCATTATTACTTCACGCGCAGCTGCAAACGCGCGAATCTACAGATTTATCTCAGGCAAATCTCCCGTTTCCGGCGAGATCGGGAACTTCCTCACTCGGAAGAGAAGTAGCTGATTCCGACTCCGCAGGCGTGATCTGCTTGAGTCTGTCTCCATTGACCTGATTTTGACTCATGGCTCCGGTTTCGGCTCTCGCCAAGTACAAGTTAGTGTTCCTGGGAGATCAATCCGTCGGAAAAACGAGTATCATCACTCGCTTTATGTACGACAAATTCGATAATACTTACCAGGTGCGGAATCGCAACTTCCTGAAGTTAATGTTTAGCATTCTCAAATTTCGTCTTTGAAGTTAATGAGAAGAATTGTGCTGGGAGTCTGGATCTGATCTGTAGTAGATGTAATCAGCACTTGACACTTTTTTATTCCGTCTGAAGTCCTATGTATAGTTTTCTCAGTCGTACAACCTCCCACACTTACGTTGATCCATTGGTGCGGTTGCAGAATTTTGTATGCTTGACTTCTCTGATGTTAATTTTGATGCCCTGAACTCTAAGTGATCTATTGAATGAATTGTTCTTTCTTTGATGCGCTAACTCTAAATGATTGCTGTCTAGCTATAACAAAGCTTACCTTCTACAAATCGAACTTTGGCATGCTTCATCTGCTTTTGAGGTTTTCTTTTACATATGCCACCTATTATAGCCTTATAGGGTTGCTACTAGTTTAGTTACAGATCTATAAACTCTTCTTTAATTACATGTTGTTATTTCCAGGATTCCAAATTTAAAGAAATGAATAAGATTAATATAGCTACTGCTGATGTGAATAAGTTTCTAATATTTGCCGTTGATTTTTTTTTCTTTTCAGGCTACAATTGGTATTGATTTTCTTTCAAAGACTATGTATCTTGAAGACCGGACTGTACGTTTGCAGCTGTGGTAAGAATATGCTTCTTGACAGTTACTGTTCTATGAATGCATCCTGATGAAGATTTCTTCTTTTCATTGTTTACTCTAGAAGCTTTCAATACCTTGAGCTATGCCATCTTAAGCAACTCAGAAAAACAAGGCATTCCTATCCTGTATATTTTCATATAGAGTTTTCTAACTGCAATTGTAAGTGAAAATTTGAAATTATTCTTAGTGTCACTCTGCTCATGGGTCGTTTGTTCCTGGTTGGCACAAAACTATAACTCTCTTTAATGTTCCACTTTTTCTTGTATTATATTTTCAATTACATTATTCTTGATCTGGTTTATTTCTTCCCTCAGAGAAATAATCATTTAATTTATTCATGTTCAGGGATACTGCTGGACAAGAAAGATTTAGAAGTCTTATACCAAGCTATATACGGGACTCCTCTGTTGCAGTCATAGTATATGATGTTGCAAGTATGACGCTCTATCATATTGTATTTTTATATTCGTTGGATGATTTCTGTTTGCTTCCTGAGTTACTTTCTTCATATTGGAAGGTGGAAAGTACATTTGCTCCTTGTGCTTCCTGCTGGCTTATATAGATTAATATTCCTTAAGTTTCTAGTATTCACTATATTTTACTGCTGTAATATTAGGCCGACAATCCTTTCTTAACACTGCAAAGTGGATCGAGGAGGTTCGCACTGAGAGAGGAAGCGATGTTATAATTGTCCTAGTTGGCAACAAAACTGATCTGGTGGATAAGAGGTAAACACCATTTCTGGTTTCATTTGCTCATATAGACATATCAACTTTCAACAGAATTTTCATATTTCCCAATTATATATGTAGAACACCCAAAAAATGTCGTAGAAGTTTCATTTGCCTGATATTCACTACAGGAAGCTGATTCACCCCTAAAAGTGGTTGTCGCATGTCAAGTTGATATCCTTCGATTCCTTGAATTTGATTGTAATGAGGGTAGTGACCTTCCTTAACAATCTAATCTTTGCTGACTGGCTTCAACAATTTAGTTTGCCACTGCTTTAGATCTTGAGAAAACAGACTAATATGTTTTGTTTTTCGCCTCACACATATGGATAAGATGCAACTCTACTACATTTACATTGTTAATTCTTAAGCTCTAAGCCTCTAATTTATTCTATATCTGATAACCATCACAGGCAAGTTTCAATAGAGGAAGCAGAGGCTAAAGCTCGTGAGTTCAATGTCATGTTTATCGAAACCAGTGCGAAGGCTGGTTTCAATATAAAGGTAAAACGTTCTACACTGTACTCGTATTGATATCTCGTTAGAACATCCAGTATTACCTGCGGGTTTATTGTTTATGACACCCAACTCAATCTGCTAAATCTTCTTCTTCAATGATAAATGCACCTCATTTGTCCTCAGTTCTTGAAATCGTATATCCACGCCCTTGATTAAATATAAATATTCAAAGCTGAGCTCTTCATACATGCGAAATGTGCAGGCACTATTTAGGAAGATCGCTGCAGCCTTGCCAGGTATGGAAACACTATCATCAACGAAGCAAGATGAGATGGTTGATGTGAACCTCAAGTCTAATAACGCAAACGCATCTCAGTCGCAACAGCAATCGGGAGGGTGTGCCTGCTGAAAAAGGTCGACATGAACATTTGTTTGTGCTTAAGATATTTTTTGTTGGACGAGATATGCATATGTAAAGAGCTTTCTTTCTATCTACCTCGATGAATTTTGTCTGTGATTGTCCAGATTAGTTCAATTAGGTTGTGGTTTTGTTGTTGTTCAATAGTTTTTGTTTTTCATCTTACAGTTGTACCATATGGTGAAGTTATGGTAAGTGAGGCTGCAATATGTTGTTCTCGTTTAATTATTTCTCTTCTTCACTTTACTATTACTTATATAGCTTAAATAAATATTATTTTTATTGAAAGGGGATATGATATGAATATGATTAAACATTTCTTACCTATAATTTTCTTTGGACTTGGATGATTTAGATACAACAAATCCATACAACTTATAATTTGGTAAACCTTCTTAGAAATACACCACCCATAATAAAGCTTGCAAATTTTGGATGTAACAATTGGAATCATAAAAATCTAAAAATTTGGTAGACCTTCTAAGAAAGATATTACCCATCAAATTTTGAATGTGACGGCACGGTTAATGTGCAAGACTGAGATTTTGGATTCGAGTCCTTCGTCACTCGGTCATATAATTTAATATTAATGTAATTTAATTTTTAAATTTTGGATGTGACATTTATCAAATTTATATGACTGTTGCACGAATATGCAGTAACCAATCATCATTGACTGCATATCACAAAAAGCACTACTTTTGATGTCGATGGCTTCGTCCACTCCTACAAAAAGTTACACCACCACCAATTTTAATCTCAATCCCAGAGCTAGCGGCGGCGCAACCACCGTGATCATTACTCCTCCACCAAATTGACACTCAAATCCATTTTCTGATACGATTTCCCCCCAGTTTTTCTGCAAATCACACTCTCTTCAAGTTTATCTGATATTTCTTCTATTTTCTCCAGCCATATTTCAAGGGTCTCCGTTCCGTCATGGCAGGTTGCCTACTTACTTCTGTTGTTCGATTATTTTTTTTTTCTTCTATTTTTGTCCTTCCTTGGTTTCGGTTTCTGTGTCGGTGACTATGTTTTGACGAATTTGATGGTTGGATTTATTTGTTTATTTTCTTACTTTTTATTGGTGTTGCTGCATGTTTAAATCTTTAATTCTAATGTTTGTTTGATTTCCGTTGGTTGTTCTTTTAAAGTTGCTTCCCAATTTCTTTTTTATCGCACTGAATTGATGGTACTTTATGCAAGAAGGAGACTTTTTGAAGCAGTGTATTCTAATTTCTATGCATGAAAATGATTGAGAATTGGCAGTTATTAAGCCTTTATGATGTAGTTTCTTTGGTGGGTTAATTTAATATCCTTCTAGGAAAAGTTGGATTGTTTAAAGTTTGCATCTTGAGAAACTCATGGTACCAATTTACTAGACTCGATTTTGTGGTCCTGTAGTAAGGAAAGTTTTTACCTTTTAGGACAAAAGTGGGATAACTGAAGGCATCATCTGTCAAGAAATTAACACTTTGTAATGGATGTATGAGGGTTTGACTAATTGATCTTTGAAAGAGCTTTGATAGAAATAGAAGAGGGTGTTCATTAGTATGTCTAGGGAGAGCTTGTAATTGGAAAGGGAACTATAGTTTCTGCTCGTATATTTGTGATAACATGTTCGTGTAATTGGACGTGTTTCATCAATAAGGAAAGATGGTATTGAGTTCCTTGTTTATCAGTTGAGGGACTCCTTTTTGAGAAGACGAACTATTTTGGAAGGGATACCAAGTATCAAGTAGTCAAAGTAACACATAAATTTAGCGAGTAGATTTTCTCATGGTGCTATTCGACATCTTCGTTGGCCCTTGCCGGGAAGTAATAAATACTAATGCTGTGGATTAAGGATTGATGTGAAAAATCTTGTTAAACCATTCTATTAATGGATTATTTTGTGACATCATTATGTCAAAACAGTTAAATTTTCTTTTAACTTGATGAAGATTGTGTTACCAAGTATCGTTTATTCATTTACAGTAGTCATCTGTGGATTCATTTTTGGATTTGATGCAATGACAGATAATCGAGAGCCAATTTTGGCAACAGGTGGCTATCAGCACCCGCTTTTCAAGCTTAAGCGCTCTCATTGGTGGATTTTTGTGGTACTGCACATATTATTTCTAATTGTTGGCCAAGCAGTGGCTGTGCTTTTGGGAAGGTATTATTATGACAAGGGTGGGAACAGTAAATGGATGGCCTCTGTTGTCCAAACAGCCGCTTTTCCGATCCTTTTCATTCCATACTTTTTTATACGATCCGGCGATGAGCCTAATAGTTTCTCATCCTCACCGCCACCTTCTTCCCGTCTGATAATCATAATCTATATTGTTTTGGGGGTCATTATTGCTGGAGATAACATGCTCTATTCCATTGGACTGCTATACCTATCTGCTTCAACGTATTCCCTCATTTGTGCCACGCAGTTGGCATTCAACGCAGTTTTCTCATTCTTCATCAATGGACAAAAGTTCACTGTTCTAATAATGAACTCAGTGGTAATTCTCTCGTTATCCGCTGCACTCCTTGCTACCAACGATGACTCGGATAAGCCTTCAGGGGTCACCCCAGCCGAATACATCATCGGTGTTCTTACTACCCTCACAGCTTCCGGCTTGTACTCCCTTGTGCTATCTCTCATGCAGCTGACATTCGATAAGGGCGTGAAGAAGGAGACTTTCTCGGTCGTTCTTGATATGCAAATCTATACATCCTTTATAGCAACTTGCATCACCATCGCGGGTCTTTTTGCTAGTGGAGAATGGAGGACTATAAAGGGAGAGATGGACAGTTTTGGCAGCGGGGAGGTTTCCTACATAATGACGCTGGTGTGGACAGCCGTTGCGTGGCAGGTCTGTTCCGTTGGCGTGGTGGGTTTGATATTCGTCGTATCGTCTCTTTTCTCCAACGTTATCAGCACCCTCTCTTTAGCCGTTACTCCCATCGCTTCTCTCATCATCTTCCACGACAAGATGAACGGGGCCAAGATAATCGCCATGTTGCTGGCCTTTTGGGGGTTTGCCTCTTACATATATCAGAACTATCTTGATGATCTGGAGTCGAGGAAGCATCGAACTGAAGAACTCGATGCCACCGGTGAGCCTTCCTAACCGATGATCTCGACTGCTTAAACTCATTCTTTTAGAGCCTTAGATTAGTACTCTTTCTTACTGCTAAAAGTTTTGACAGTTTAATGGCATTTTGAAGAATTGAACATAAATTATTGATCAAGAAAATCAGATGCAATGGTTGAAGTTGATTAATTTATTTTCTTTGCAGAGAGGTTACTTTCATCTGAGAAGATGAGCCTTTGTAGAGAGGTTATCATTAATTGATCAAAGAAGAAAAAATAAATAGTTATGTGGTGGTATACTGGGGGAGGTTAATATTCAAGATAATAAGTCTTGAGTTCGCCTTCTCTGTAATATGGTATTTTAATTTTAATTTAATGTAATAATAATTTTAATTTTTTTTAAAAAAAAATTGTAAAAGATGTGTTGAACTCTGATTTAGCTATTAAATAATTTAAATTTGTATTACTGGTGTGAGTACATAATCAGAAGGCTAAACAATTTTATACAGATTGACTTTTGGAGATAATGATATTAATGAATTGATCTTGTTGTAATAAAATATTTTACTCAGTTTATGAAAAATGTATCGTGAAGGAATCCATACGGGTTTTAAAAATTGAAAAGTATTTTAGTGGAGAAAAGACTTACAAATATAATATATATAGGACTTGTTTGGTAGACAAGATATGATAGGATTAGATTAAATTATCTTACCAAATTATGTGTTTGGTAGCAAATGTGAATAATACTTATACATCATACAAATTTAATCTTATCATGTTATATCTTATCTTGACTACCAAACATATCTTATAATGTTTAAATATTGAGTGTATTGTGGTATGTGGGATTATGTACGAATGAAATAAATAATAGTATAATATTTGCGGACTATAAAATGAGTAATAAAAATACATTTTTTGTGGACTGAGATCAAGTAAAATAAGATATTATTAAATATAATTACATAAACAAGAACACACCAAAAAGTGAATTAAGGAATATATTAGTGATAAATCCAAAAGAAATCATAAATAACAAAGGTTTCTTTTAATACAGATAATTGCTTGACAATCTGGACATACTTAAAGTAAACATAAGACAAAACAACAACTCATGATTAAACTAAAATCTAAAGGATTCATCATGTATTAAAAAAGGTTAAAATTTAGTACAAACATTAGACAAAGTGGGAGATCATTGTTCTTCCACACAAATTAATTAAAAAGTTTGAACAAAATATTTGAAAGCATGTGAGATGTGCACTACCAATTTAAAGATCACAAGTAGTACTTATGATTGATTAATTGTATATGATCAAATTTGGTTTTTAGGTCAATAAAATCAACTAGAATGCACATTCAATTGTAAAGTGACCACAAACATTAAAGTTAATTGGGTGTATTAATCCTAAAGAAGATTTATTGATACTTATAAATTAAAATACTTGACTTATTGGAACAACATTCTTGATGTGAATTGACTATATAAGGGTAGGTAATGGTAAATCATTTTTAAATACACAAAATTTGCACTATTTTTAAAATTTTAACATAAAATTCCAATTAATTTTTAAAATACATACACTTTATTAATAACTCAATTTTTTTACATAATTTCAATTTTTCCTTTAATCTAATTTGACATGTCACGACTTATCCTATATGGACATATCCACATCAAATTAAAATATATGGTCTGTAGTAACAAAGTTACCAACATATTACATTATAATAAGTTGTCACATGTCATATTCGATAAGGAAGAAGATTGAACTTGTATAAAAAATTGAGTTATTAACAAAGTTTATATATTTTAAAAATTAATTCAAAATTCATGTTAAATTTAAAAAAAAAATCCAATTTTCATGTATTTAAAAAGCATTTTTATATATATACATAATTAATTACATCGTCAAACAACGAGTGGGGGAAAAAGTAATGAAGATTTGGTGGGTTAATCCTCCACTAGTTAATCCCTTTGAATTGAAGAAAAGAAAAAGAAAATGGCAAAGCTACATCTTAATTAAGCTAATGCTATTTCAAGCATAACAAAGAAGGGCATGATAACAAAGAACATGCCATATTTGTTTATTTATTACTATTCGATTTCTTGTAGCAAAATTTGATTTGATTTCTGAGTATATATGTTCTATTTCAGTGGTGCATTAGTGAAAGTTGATATTAATAATAAGAAAATAATTTAGCCACTTTCTTGGACTATCCATCTCCCTTGGAATATACATATTAATTAACATCAAATTTAGTATACTTTGTCACATCGTCATTAAAAAGGCTCAATCCAATGATGCCTAATTTCTTTTTGGTATATATACTTATCACTCTTTATAGTTTTCTATAATTATTTTAACCATGTCTTAAATTAGAAGATTTTTTTACAACAATTATGCATAGGTCACCAATTGAGAAAACAAAAATTGTTAATGATAAAGACCTCAAATAGCATCTTAGAAAAAGCAAAATCCACTAAATTTTGTACTTGAAAGAAAGAGATTAAGGAAACATTCAAATCTATATATATTGCCTTAAAGCATTTTTAGATTCACCCAAATGTGAATACTTTGATGCCAAGTGCACCTATTTATGTTCACAAATAAAGAATATAAAGGTGTTGTGGTGGGATTGTACAAAACCCACTCAACTTAATTAATAAATATATTTATATACATAATTTGTTGGGAAGTGGACTACAACACTTTCTAGAGGATGGGTCTTCCGTATCGTACTCAAGAGAATTTATGGGAGTGCAGCCTGTCTCAGTCGAAAAGGATTAACATTGTTGATGAGAAGTTAAAAGAATTGATTAGTACTACTCATACTAACATGATGCATCATCTTTTCAGGTGACCCTTTAGTAGAAAATTCAAGGTTAAGTGTGTAGGTAAATTCTAATGGGCGCTACCAATCCAACATAATTTTTGTTGAGTAATTTGTAAATATTTAAATGAAATTATCAACGTGCACATAACTATGTATATATAATTATATATCATGGAAAATCTGAATTCGGATATCACCATTTGAATATGGAACTTCAATGGTTTACAGTTTAGTATAATACTAAAGTCTAAATAAAATTTTTATATAGGTTAATTAATCATCTATTTATTATATTTTTCTTGGTTTGAGAATTGACTTGTTAATTATGTGGTTAAAAAAGAATTAATTTCATTATCCAGAATCGAAAGAAAGCTATGTTGACACCGCTGAATTTTATGGATTTGAGAAAATAAGTTATATATTTTTTGATTTGATATAGAATGGAAATAATTAAATACATGAATAAATAAAGAAATAAAACCTTGATTTGGGGCCAAAGAAAGAGACTTGAGATTTGAATATGAACAAAGTTTGTAGGTTTCTTTAAAAACCAAAATATAAATGGAAGTTTTGGCTTGCTTCTTGTTTTGCATTCTCACTAAAAATCAAAATATAATTTTAAATTTACAATTTGAAATATTCATAAAAATTTATAGCTTACATCATTTTGCATCATTCTTATTAAAAAATAATGTGTATCACAATTATCCTGTGTATTTTACTCCAATATTATTGATTTGATGGAAAATAATTTTGATAATGAGTCAAAAAAAAATCAATTTAAAATTTAATATTTTCCAATCAATTACAAAGTATGAAGTTGTCAAACTATATATGGACCCATTTCTCTAAGTATATATTTTTAAATTTTAAATATATTGCCAAGGTTTATAAATATGAATTGAGCCATGATCAGCTATTGAATTGGATTATAAATTTTAGTGGGTTATTATAGCATGGAAATAATAAATAATGGGGTTATGATAAGATATTTTAAGTGCTTGAGGTGATTAAGATTAATATTATTATTAATTATTATATCGCAATCAAGATTAGGTGATACACTTTGTAATGAAGTGCAAGAAAGCATATCTCTCTCATACAGACAAACACCATTGCTATTTAAATTGATGAGATGGGGAAGTATTAATTGGAATGAAATAATTTACATTTTGATAAATAAATTGTATATTTTCATAATGATTGTGAATTTCCCATCTATGTTTTTATTTAATAGTGATAAAAAAAGGGATAACTTAGAGAAGCTAATTACATCTAATATTAATGTGTTACATAATAATTATGCTATTCTAGAGTCAAGAATTCAATACAACTACTCCAGCACACAATAAAATAAGCTTTGATGCATATATTTTCTTTTATTACTGTTTCCGTATAACAAAAAGTAATTTGATTTGATCAAATTTATAAGAATTTTTGGTCAAACCAAGTCAATTTTAACGAAACTCATATTAACGAAATATACTTATACATATTGTAACAAAATGTGTTAGATTCGATATAATTAACTTAAAAACTAGTAAAGGAATTAAAAGTTGAGTTGCAATTGATATTTCCACACATCCAATTTCACTAATAAAAAGGGGGGAGTATTTCATAAAGGATCAATAATATATCATATAGAATAAAGAATCAACAACCTTTTTCCACTAATTCCTTGTACTTGAGCATTATCATTGCAATCAAATATAATAAATATTGTCACATGTCACAAATAGTTAAAAATCAGAAACATAGAGCACTATATAAGAAGCTCTTTGAAAGGGTGCCACATATTTCACTTTGGACACAAGCCAACAATTTTGTGAACCCTAAGTATGGCCACCAATCATCACACACTAATCACTAATTCAACACTAAAAGGCCATTTAACTTGTGTGTTGTCCTGGTCATAATAAACTAAATGTTAAAAGACAATAGATTTCGGGTTTGAATCCTTCGTGCGTAACTACGTAATTCAATGTTAATGTAATTTTTAATTTTTTTAAAGGTCATAATTCAACAAAATAAAAATAAAAATGTAAGAGTAGTGGGAGGCATATTAATACATGTTAGAAGTTAGAACAACCCCACAATTAAATTGCTTTACTCACCAAGGGCATTTTTGTGATTTCACTCAAACAATATATATTTGAACCAAAAATATTACCGTTTTCATATATTTGTATTTGTATACAAATAGGAAAAAGAAAAAAGAAAAAAAAGAAAAGGTCACACGATTATGCAGTGGGAAGGGTAAAACCGTAAAATTGATTGGCGTGATTATGAATTAATGCCTGGAGTTGTACCTCCCGAAGTCGGCTAGCTTCCGGGAGCGGTTTTTGCAAAACGACGTCGCTGTGGATAGGTGAGGTTTTGCCGGAACCCTCGGTTCGCCAGCGAGAACCGCCTCCGGCGGTATCCCCTTCTGACTCCAGTGACGGTTGGGGCTGGCCCGAACCAAAGGACTCAAGCAAAAAGTCAAGCCAGAAAAGTTCCTACCGGGCCCGATTCCCTTCCCTCCGGGCCGCCGCGTCGCTGGAGTTCTCCGCGGCGTTTGCCTCCAACCCTGGGAAGATTCCGATGAGTAGCCACTCGATCCACCGTGGCAATGCTCGTCGTCCTCCTCGTCGGAGCACCTCGCGGGCGACATGCCGCGGCACGCTCTGTGTTGCGATCTAATCGAGGTCTCGTCGACGGAGAACGATCGAATCTGTTTTTTCCGGCGACCAGGAAACATGATAGAGAACCAGGAGGGAGGAGCGGAGCAGGAATGAAGCGAAACTCCAGGATCCGAACCTGGACCGGAATCGAAATCGAGTTTGTCTGATTCCGATCTAAACAGACGCCGAAACATGGAAGAAAATCTGCTGCCGTTTCTCTTCGAATTCTTAACCTCAACGTTGACTGTCCCGGGGCCCAGCTGGGGCGTGCTGTAGAGGCTATGGTGGTGGCCGTGGAGGTTCCAGACGGCATCCGTATTGCGCCGCGAGATGTAAGGGGAGACCGATCGAGGAAACAAAGGAGGCGGCGGCGGCTGCTGGTCATCCGATTTGCGACAATCGCGGCGGAGCTGCGATTGCTTCTGCGCCTCCATTATAGCGAAGAGGCGCTGGCGGAGGCAGGTGGCGCAGACGCCGACGCCGCTGCTGAGATCGGCGGGGTGCTTCTTGCACCTCATTCACAACAAATCAAAAAAGAAAAGGAGATGATGTATATTTATGAATCTAGCTAGAGTTGTAGGTGTGGGAGATTTAATTGGATGAATTTGGAAGAAATTGAGAGGCGGTGAGGTCCTGGCATTTTTATGCTACCATGCGTGGGCGTGCGTGTGTGGAATTGGGAGGATGTATGTGGATGACGATGAGAATATGAAAGCAGAGGGGAATTGTGTTGTGTTGTATCTCTTAATCTTTCTGCTTCTGCTTCTGCTGCTGCTTCAGTTTTGTTTGTTTTTAGAGAGAGGAAGAAATAGAATGAAAGGCAAGGCAACTAACTGGGTTGGTTAGCTTTAAGAGTGAGAACCAACACTACTATACTACCTACACTAATTCTCAATTTCCCAATATTCTATTTTATTCAGTGTTAATTGTTAAAAATACCCAATTATCAAAATCAATATAAACAAAATACCCACTTTTTGACTTTCTTTAATTGATTTCTGTGCAGTCCACTAAATTATATCTTACATACCCTAATATTCCTCTCACATTACGCACACTCACATCTCTCTCTAACATGTATATACCGCCCGTAAATTATTATGAAATCAGAAAAATACATAGCATTTTAAAACACAAATACCGCCCGTAAATTATTAGGCTACGCAAATGCCGCCCGGGTAAGCCTCGCGAGCGGCATTTCTGCTTCTCCGGGCGGTATCAATACGGGAAGCAACATAAGCCTATTCTAAATCCAATCATGGAAATATATCTCGAAATAAGGCAATATATAGAGTTAAAAATCATATAAACAAGTATATACATCGTTTGCAACATATAAAAATATTAGGATGTTATGTGTAAGAATGTAGAATGCAATATATACATGTATGAAATCAGAAAAATACATAGTATTTTAATACCTAAATACCGCCCGTAAGTTATTTTGCTACGCAAATGCCGCCCGCGTAAGCCTTGCGAGCGGCATTTGTGCATATACGGGCGGTATCCATATGGGAAGAAACATAAGATCATTCTAAATCCAATCATGCAAATATAGCTCGAAATAAGGCAATATATAGTGTTAAAACCTAAATTATATGCATATATTCTGTTTTCGACAGTACACTAATTCAAATTTAAATCAATGATATCAAGCTAATTACCTGAATTGATTGAGGTATTTCTTCAATGGAGTCGTCCATTATGCAATTGGAGAGAATTGAGAGGTGGTGGCTCGGAAATGAAGGAGCAGCGTGATATGGAGCAGTGGACTGACGGCGGGCGGCGGGCGTGATATGGTGCAGATGGGCGGCTGGTGATGGGCGAACGGAGATAGTGGCGAAGGTGGCGAAGGGAGACAATTGGGAGGAGAACGGAGATGGTGGCGAAGGTTCAAACCTGGCGGCAAGAAGAAGAAGAACAGGACGGGCGGCACAGAGGGAGGGGGCGGTATTTTGTGAGAGAGACAGTTTGTAAAAAGTGGGTAATTTATTAATGTGTTGTTTGACTTTGGATATTTTCTTGATATGGTAATTGAGAAGTGGGTATTTTAAATTTTCTCCCTTTTATTTATTCATTAAACATCAAAGTAAAACGTCATCCAGGAATATTTATTATTTCAAGAAAATTAAATATTAAAAAGATTTGAATCCAAATATTGCGTTGATTAACGGTCTACGTGGCTCATTCCAATATATTTGCATCAAAATCATCATTTTCTTCTTACTAAATTACTCACTTTCTCCCATTAAATACATATATTTTCTTTAATTTTCCCTATAAATTCAACACAATTGAAAAAATAATACTTTCTTTATTAAAAAAAAATTGTATTGTGACAGAGTCGACACGAATTAAATATATCTTTAAAAAAATGAATCATAAAATAAAATATATGTGAAATTTAAAATAGCAAATATATGGCGAGAGACAACTGAATATCTAATAAAATTACACTTTTAAGTTGACTCTTTTAAAAAAGTGAGGTCTATAATTTCACATTACTTTTTATATTTTTCTTAATAATTGTATCATAAATCAGTGTGTACAAATTGTGATGTCTATAATTTATTTATTTTTCTATTATTGGCAAGTTAATAAAGTTAGATTTGTTCTACAACAAATTTACCCAGTCATAAATTGTTGGAGAATTTCAAGTATATTAGCTATAACAAATCAGGTAAACTTTTCGGATTCAAACTACACTATCATTAAATTAAAATTTAATATTGCATAGTAATATGTTTCAGCAGAAAAATCCCGATATTTCGGCAAACGATGGTACTGTGTATTAAAATGTTGATAATAACCCCTTTTCTATAATGAAATAAATTATACTATAAAGCAAATAAAATAGATAAGTGAGGTAAATCGAATCGTGTTAGAAAAATACGAAAATATTTTAAAATTGGATTATGAAATGGAATGGTTCCCTCAAAGAACAGAAAATGGTGAAGAAAAAGTAAATATAATTTGGTCCCAAAAATTGAAGCCAATAAATAAATTATGTACGTGGTGGACTATACTTAGTTACATTGAAAATTTAAGAAGGGAGAGAGAGACAGGAAAGTTCTCACCTTCATATAATATTTAATGCCTAATATCTATTGAACAAGTCTATAATTCACCATCTTCAAAATTTGCAAAATTAAATATATTAAACCCTCTTTCTTGCTAGAGGTATTTATCCACAAATATAACCGTTTTTCTACTCCGGCAGACACAATTTAACGTGTCTGTAAATAGTGTGATATGTCATCAAGATAAATAATAAAAAATTCATTTTTGATTATAATCTATTAATTAAGATTCATTTAATATTTAATTTATATAAAATTAAAAAATAAAATAATGTAGAAGTTTTTATAGTTATATGATATTACATACCATTGACACAACTTAAATAAAATGTGAAACTTATGGTCGTACCTTTGATTGTAGATCTCATTATATGTAGAACAAACACAATTATTTTGTAGATCTCATGTTATTGCTGTAGATGTTTTAAGTAATAATTAATTCATGAATGAATTGTCTCTACAATAATTATCAATTGATTTGAACTTATACATTATTTTTTAGTTACTTTTTGTTTTAGAATCAACTCTTCGTTTCTTTATACGAGAATGTTGCTAAATGGTCATAGTATATACTAAACGAAATTTTTTAAAAAATATATGAAATTACTTTACTAATTAACATAAATAATAAAGTATTTAAATTTGGTTGGAGGGGGAGTTTACCAGCATTAATGATGTTTAAATTCCTTAATCCTCATATAATAAATGTGAGCTGTCAGAGGTGAGGCTTTGATGAATTTAATTTATTACAACCATAAATTAATGAGGGTAGGCCCCATTTCTCTGCTGCTGAAAATTCACTTTAATTTCTGGTATATACTTCTTATTATTTCTACTGTTCCACATTTTATTTTGTCAGACTTACCCACTAAAGGTATAATGATATACTATTCCGTCCACGACCGTTCTTTCCACTTTGACTCGAAACGAATTTTAATAAAATAATTTAATTTAAATTGGTAAAGGATAAATTGTAGTGAGTGAAAAAAGAGATTCACATTAATAATTATGTGTAGTGTGTAGTTAGCTTGATGTGTTGTGAGTGGATAATCGATTGTCAAAAATAAAAATAGAAATGAAAAGAAATTTGGTGGACGGATTAAGATGACAAAGTGAGAAGAAATATAATGGAACAAGGGAGTAATATACTCCATTTATTTGTATTATTCCACATGTTATAAGTAGATAGATTGTGATTTAATACCCCTACTATAAACATTTACCTTATTTTTTGGTGTTATTTGATACTATATCATTTATGATATCAGTGTGTATAAAAAAATTTATATATCTAACAAAATTTAATTGATCTAAAAATGGTAATTTTGAATTTTTTTAAATTTAGACCAAATAAATCCTGATAAAATTCATATTAAATATTTTGGCAAAAATGCATCAACAGCATTGCATTTCCATCATCAAATCTTTTTCCTTTTCCCACTAAAATTCCCAGAAAAATGTTTACTTTATACATAAGTTTTTATGCAATGATGATACTTATTATGTGCTTGAAAATCATTAATATTGTACTAAAAATTAGCATAATTATTCATATTAATATAAAATTAATTAGTTTTCTAAAAATGTGATGCTAATAGTAGCATTATGCCTGGTCAAAAAACAAGAAACGTCATCGAATCACATACTTGAGTGCAGAATATATGTTAATCCTACCCCCATATTTTTCTTTAAAAGGAAAAACAAGAAAATAAGTGAAGAAATTCGAGATGGCCCACATCATCTATTGACAAAAAATAGAACATATTTGTAGCATGATTTAGTACCAGTTCAAGCATATCAATGTTTGTTAGTAAAATAAGGCAATAAACTTGTAATATATACCATATTTTCTGCTAATAAATCGAATAAGATTTGCCTCCACGTGACTTGATTTTTGTGCTTCAATTTTTATTTTTATTTTCTAATATAACTTAATATATAGACACTTACAACTAACTACATAGTGCAATGATCGATAAAAAATAAAATAAAAATTAATATATGATGGATGAAATAGCAAACTTAATAAAGACTAAAAAGTATATGTGTTGCCTTGATTTCCACAACACAATTTTCCCAATATGTTGTGTAATGTGTACATCTCAATTGGTGTTGGGACGTTGATGGAATACTAAATTTCAATATGGGACTTTGCATTTAAGACAAATAAAAATTAAAGATAAATGTAATAGACCTATATTTAAATTTAAAATATAATTTGTTGCTAAGTATTTGATACTATGTTGACATGATATGAATTTAAATAATGTACTTCTATTACAATATATTTGACATGGAAGTTAAAATGTAACACAATATCATCTGATTAGCCTCAAACACTTCGAATGCGTTTTTTTTATTGCATCAGAGATATTTTTTTAAGAAATCGAAGGATATTATTCGTCAAGAAAAAAGTTAATGCCATCAACGGTCCATATAATACCCAAATTCATTTTCCAATCAATATAATTTTGACTTTTGAATTTGTTTTCTTTTAAGATTAAAGCAAGTGAGTTTGAACCCACTTATTATAAATGAAATTTCAAAATGTGAATCATTTTTATTGACATTTTAAGATGGTTATATAAATCATTTTGGTGAAAGTAAGAGAGACAAATTAGGATCAGGGAGCATGGCACCCGACAAAGTCGTCCCTATCGCCGCATTTATCAAGTCGTACAAGGGTACGATCAGCCCCATGACTCGTGTTTTCACATCGAGAATTATTTGCAGATGAATAGATGTCAAATGAGCTTCTTACTTCTCAAATGGATCCTCCTACATCTATATATAAACGCTGGTTTACCCAGAATACATAAGAAAAACACTTCAAATTGTTAATCGTCAGAGATGGCTTAGAACTAATAGTTCATTATCTAATGGATCTTTCCGTTCCAATACTCTATCTGAGATGTTTTTATTGAATAACAGGTGGTTTTGAATTTCGGAATTTGTTCGAAATACTCAATAACTTGATTTAGAATGAAAAAATAAAATTAAAGAAAATTCTGTAAATGTAAAAAAAAGTGAGAGGTAAAATTAAACTAAATAAAGGAATATATTTTTTAGAAGATGATAAAAGCTACATAACATTTAATTTTCAATCATAGTGGACTAAGTTAACAATGGTTTCATGCCACGGTGCCATGCGCATGGCATATGCAATTATTATTCATTTCTTGAAAGATATGAAATTGTAATTATATTCCACCAAAAACGTCGACACTACGTCACGTCAATATAATAGGGTTATTTGATTTTCACTCTTTTATTAAAAGTAAATTGTTGTTAGCTTGTTTCCTTCATCACAAACTAAACTCCCATTCCTTTATGCTTTCTTCTACTGATTTCTCAATACTGCATCAAATAAATTTGGTTCCAGATATTAAAATATGACCTAAAAATTGATGGAATAAGATCTTGTACGTAAAACTACATTAGGTATATAAAAAATTAAATAAATCAAATTAATGGTCTCATATTTCATGTTCACCCACTGTTATTGAATTCCATTAATTCAAGTGAAGAAATTATTGACAAATTTAGCGATTGTCCAAAATTATTCTTTCAGGTATAAAAATGAAATAATGTGACTTAATTTTCTAGTAAAATAATTTATTTATTATAAGCAAATATATTTGTTACTTTTCCTACCCAGAGATCTGCATATGTTGTAATTTGGCATTTAAATTTATAGGATTAAATTAAATAAATTATATATAATATAAGATTTGACAATATATCATCAAAGGCCTATTAGCTCAGTTGGTTAGAGCGTCGTGCTAATAACGCGAAGGTCGCAGGTTCGAAACCTGCATGGGCCATATATTTTACTTTTTGTTTGGCAAACCAATATTCGAACTTTACTTATTGGGCCGATTTTCACATTTGTAAATAGGTGACACTAATTTCACTATAAGTTAGTGTTTCTAAACAAAATAAATTAGAACCACCTAAAATCTTAAGTGGGTATTTTTATGATGTATAGATATTAGTTTATATCTAAAATTCAATTTGTACCTAACCTTATTCATATAATTGAATATAAATTAATGGACTGTTGTTTATTTGAATGCAATCAATTAAGTCAGCCTCAAGAAAATAGAATCCAGGAAATTTCTCTGGTCAAAGAACATACAAAATGGTCTGCTTCTAGAACATTACAAAGCTAGGAATTAATAAGCCACACTATTTCATAATCATAGGCTTCCTACAAATCTAGCATAGTACTGGTAGATTCACTTTAATTATTACAATTATAACTTGACTTAGTCCTATTAGTAACCAATAACTAAAATTGACATTAATATTAATAACCACGTGCCCTACAAATAGAAAATTGTTGCAGCTGGCTCGTTAATAACAATTTCATTATTTTTACCGACCATTTTTTGTTATTATTTTGTATCCTTTGGTTATGTGATGTATTAATTTAATAAAAAAAATATACTAACATACATACCTGTTTAAAATTGGATGTCAGAATTTACGCGATTTTATTATTTTCTATAATATTAAATTTATGTTAATTTAGAATAAAAATATCAGCATGAAATAAAATATTTCATAATAACATGTTAGATTAATCTTAACAAGGAAAGTACAAGACGTGTATAGCGGAATAGAACGAAATAAGGAGGGAGAAAAATGGAAATAAGGTACAATACCTTTGAAACAGGTCGGTATTGCTGAACAATTTCAACAGCGGCGCATTTTAGCACAGGGCCCCTCGTAATATTTGGTATCGTCAGTCGTCACTCGCCTTTCCAAAGCTTTGCAGAAAAAGTTTGAAAATTCCTAAGGTCCATCCCTCTCTCTTTGGATTCTCGTCGTGTTTCTGGTCAAATTTGTTCTTCTGTTTCCTTATTCTGTTGCTTCTGCTCTAAGTTTTGGCCCTTCCCTCAGCTGTAAATTCCTGTTCGAGTTTTGAGTTGAACGGTGATCACACGTCCAAACTTGGTTTCTGCTGCTGCAGCGCGTTGATTTGGAAGGAGAAAATTTGAAAATCAAACGTTGAGATGGCGACGATGGGGAGTTTGATTGGGTTGGTGAACAGAATACAGAGGGCTTGCACTGCTCTCGGAGACTACGGCGGCAACGATCAGGCTTTATCGTCTCTCTGGGATGCTCTTCCCTCCGTCGCCGTCGTTGGTGGCCAGGTCAGCTCAATATACACGTGTGTGTGTGTGTACATGAAAGTATTAACTAAGTTCGCTAGTGTTCATATTTTGAGAAACGAGCATATCCTTTTAATTCTAGCACAACAAGGACTTCTTTATCGAGTTTAGCTAGCCCTAGGATGATTAAAGTCGTTTTTTTAATTTTAATTTATTAGATGAAGATTATTGTGAAACGAGATGAAATTGTTTGTGTTTGATACAGAGTTCGGGAAAGTCGTCGGTGTTGGAGAGCATCGTTGGGAGAGATTTTCTTCCTCGAGGCTCCGGTGAGTCATTTCAATTTATGCAATTATTGTTTTTGAGTAAGTAGGCGTCTTTGTGCATTGCATATGATCGATTCTCTTTCAATATTTTTAATGCGTCCTTTTTGGGTTTGATGAGTTTAGGCATCGTTACGCGGAGACCTTTGGTGTTACAATTGCAGCAAATTGAAAAAGGGGAGGAGGAATATGCAGAGTTTGGGCATTTGCAGCGGAGGCGGTTCACTGATTTCTGTATGTGCATTTAACATTTCATGCATTCCTGTTAAGGAAATCTTGATTCTGGATGTTTATTTAGTCTTTGGACTATTACTTTACTTTCTCTGTTTCTGTAAATTGTTTGTCGTTGCAAGCTGTTAATATTGTTGTAGAACAAAAAATATATATTTTGGTGGAAAATTACAAATGATTGGTTTAGTTAACGTTTCTAGATTATATGAAACTTATAATTGATACCCAAGTACAATTTCCGACTTTGCTCCTCCTGATTAGTGAACTGTTGCAATTATACTATGTACGAAGTTGCATGAGCAATTTTAGCTACGACAATCTGAAAAATAGTTTGCTTATAAATGAGAACATGCCTACAAATCTTACTTTCTGTTGCAGCCATGGTTCGCAACGAGATTCAGGATGAAACAGATAGAGTAACCGGGAAAACAAAACAGATTTCTCCTATTCCTATTCATCTAAGCATTTATTCACCCAATGGTATTCTTTCCTCACCCTAATTAATTTTTGTTGGGCTAAACATCGTAAAATCTCTGGCTGCCTGATTGATGCTTTGGTTTGTTTCATGCAGTTGTTAACCTAACCCTGATTGATCTTCCTGGTTTAACAAAAGTTGCTGTTGGTGAGTTTATGTTTGTCCTTCTTCATTCTACTAGTAAACTCTTCAATTCATGGGGACTTTGTCCAATGTAAAATCTTTTAATCTTGCAGAGGGGCAACCAGACAGTGTAGTCGAGGACATTGAAAATATGGTCCGCTCCTATGTTGAGAAGGTAAGGATAGTGTTAATGTGTTATAACACTGTTGATTTCCTTTTATTTATTTATGTTGGTCAAATGCAGCCCAGCTGCATCATACTGGCAATATCTCCAGCCAACCAAGATATTGCAACTTCTGATGCTATTAAGCTTTCAAGGGAAGTGGATCCTTCGGGTGAGTATTTCTTACATTCGACAAATAAAAAAGTTTAAAGATTGAGTAGTTTGTTTACATTAAGAGGAACGCCTGTCGACTAATGCAACTTACGCAGGGGAACGAACATTTGGGGTGCTGACAAAGCTGGATCTGATGGACAAAGGAACTAACGCACTTGAGGTAATCTACTCCCCCACATTCTCTCTCGAGAAAACACATTAGTAAGAATGATGCTGGAGAAAGTTCATGTATTTGCTCATTTGTTTGGGGCATTATCCTCTTGAAAATAAAAAGTTTATGTATCTGCAGTGCGAATTTTCTATTGTGAAATTTGTGACTAAGTTTTATAGATAATTAAAAACTTTGTTGAAGATGAATAAAAGTTTACTGGTTTAAATGCAAATTTGTTTTGTTACTTCAGTATATGTGTCTTATTTGTTAGCTTGGCACAGATTGTAAAGTCATGAATCAGATTCAACTTTCTTCTTTTGTTTTGCTTTGTTTCTCATCATCACTTGCAATTATACTTCCTCTTCTACTTGCTGTTTCATTTTCTGTCTTTTTACTTGTTAAATATAAATAACACATAAGCATTTTAACTAACACCTTTAGTTATGCATCACTCAATAGGTTCTGGAAGGAAGATCTTATCGCTTACAACATCCCTGGGTTGGAATAGTCAATCGTTCACAAGCAGATATCAATAAGAATATTGATATGATGGCTGCTAGGAGAAATGAGCGCGACTATTTTGCTACAAGTGTTGACTATTCGCACTTGGCGAGTAAAATGGGTTCCGAGTATCTTGCAAAGCTTCTGTCGGCGGTACAATCTTATGTTTGAATTGTGATTGACTTTCTGACTCGCGTTGCTCAAGTGGAGCTCATATGGTTGATTTTTTCTGTTTCAGTACTTGGAAACTGTAATTAAGGCAAGAATTCCAAGTATTATTTCCTTAATAAACAAAAGCATTGATGAGCTTGAATCTGAGCTGGATCACCTTGGAAGGCCCATTGCTGTTGATGCTGGGGTTAGTTCTTCCTTTAATTCTTTCTGATTGTGATCATTGTCTTGAATTAGTTCAGACTCTGAGCAACTAAAATGTGTTTCAGGCTCAACTGTACACCATCTTGGAACTTTGTCGAGCTTTTGATAAGATATTCAAGGAACATCTTGACGGAGGGTAGGTTTCTCCCTAATTCTTCATCGTGTTCTTATCTGCATTACTTTTCTGAGAAGTCTTCTAAATTTGATGTCTAAGATTTTCATAATCTGATGTTGACTATTTCAGCCGGCCGGGGGGTGATCGAATCTATGGTGTTTTCGACAATCAGCTGCCAGCTGCTTTGAAAAAACTTCCATTCGATCGGCATCTCTCACTGCAGAACGTTAGAAGAATCGTTTCAGAAGCTGATGGTTATCAGCCACACTTGATTGCTCCCGAGCAGGGTTATAGACGGCTTATTGAGGGCTCGTTGAATTATTTTAGAGGTCCTGCTGAAGCTACCGTTGATGCTGTAAGTAGTTCCTCAATTGGTTGCAAAGTAGTGATATATTTCTACATCAATGAATGGTAACTGAAGCTTTTATTCAGGTTCACTTTGTCTTGAAGGAATTAGTGAGGAAATCAATTGGGGAGTGTCAGGTAAAGGTTCAGATATGAGACATCGTAATAGTCCATTTTTCATTCTTTTGTTTTTTGGGTTAATTAAATATCTCTAAATGGAGCAGGAATTGAGACGGTTTCCAAGCCTGCAAACAACTATAGCAGCCGCAACTAATGAATCTTTGGAAAGGTTTCGTGAGGAAAGCAAGAAAACAGCCATTAGATTGGTTGATATGGAAGCCTCATATCTGACTGTAGAGTTCTTCCGTATGCTTCCCCAGGAAGTCGAGAGAGCAGCAGGAAACGTAGGTGGGAATCTGCGGGGAAACCCAAGAGAAAATCCTCGGGGAAACCCAAGGGAAAATCCGCGGGAAAGCTCAGTAGCTGAGGCCGCTATTGATCGTTACTCAGAAGGGCATTTCAGGAGGATAGGATCAAATGTATCATCTTATATAAACATGATATCAGACACTCTCAAGAACACAATACCCAAGGCCGTCGTCCATTGTCAAGTTAAGGAAGCAAAGCAGAATTTACTTAGTTACTTCTACATCCAGATTGGGAAGAGAGAGGTACACAAACTACAACCTCTATTTTTCATTATTCCATCTAACATATAAAGATCTCTCATATCATGACTTTACTTGGTCACATTACAGGGTAAGCAACTAGGTGACTTACTGGACGAAGATCCAGCACTGATGGAGAAAAGGCTTCAAATGGCAAAGAGGCTCAAACTTTACAAGAAGGCGAGAGATGAGATCGATTCTGTAGCGTGGGCCAGATGAACTCAATGCAGCTGACTGTGGAGCTAGTTTTTGTTTGTTAATATAGCATATTCTAGATTGTTTATTTAAGATCAGGAACCTTCAGCTTTACTCTGCTTCCTGATCTATTCTTGCTTTATTGTGCTTTAATAAAGCTAATATTTTCCCCACTTTCTATTTTTTCATTGTAAAGAACCAGGTGTGAGTAAGTTTACAGTTTTTCACAATACTCTTTGAAGTATCTATCTTCTGTCTTAACTGATCACATATATGTGAGAAAGAATGGATTATTCTATTTGAGCTACATAATACAACAGGTTCATTAGTGCAACAAAGGTTGCATTTGAACCTCATGTACTAACTTTGAATTCCTCTTTCTTCTTGGCTATTTCTTCTAGGGCAGTCCAGAGGTTGGAATCAGTAAAATCCTTGATCACCATAGTTGCCCCAGCTTGAGATAGAAAGCTTTGAGGATTCCTTGTAGCCAAGCCTATCACTGGCATCCCAGCAGCTATCCCAGCTTTTATTCCAGACACAGAATCCTAAAGCGAACATCATCAAAATATTAAACCATTGAGGGCTACATTGGAAGAGCACATTATTAGAAAGGTAGCCGAACCTCGAAGACAAATGCATGATCAGCAGATACTCCGAGTCTCTGCAGAGCATTCAGGTACGGGTCCGGGAAGGGTTTTACTCGTTCACATTCGCTTCCAATCACAACCAGTTCAAAGAAATCCTCAAGCCCCAATATGGAGATCATCATCTCAGCATTTGCTCTTGGAGCATTGGTGACTGCAGCTCGTCGTAAACCCTTATCTTCCACCCATTTGCACAACATGTCGAGCCCGTCGACCGGGTTCATTTCTTCTGCTGCTAACCTGCTTGTTTCCACGAGAATATTAGTTGACCCAGAGCAAGAACTACTGCATTTTCACCAAGTATAATGGCCTTAGAGCAGCTCAGTGCTTTAACAGATGAGATGTCGGAAAATTAGTCGGTAGTTCACCTCCGAAACATTGCCTCCTTGTCGTTGAAGAACTTTCTTGCTCTTTCGAGATCCCAATCTGGGAAGAGAACGTAATGGAGTTCCTCGTTATGCTTGCCGCTAATATTATATATGAAGTAGTCTTCAGTTATGGGCTCTCCTCCATTGAACCCTAGCTGTTAGGTTGTGCCATCAGCCTCAGGGAATAGAGGAACAATGCCAAAGCACATAAATAGAAGAGGAGATGAAGAAAGAAAACCTCTTGAAGCATTTCCCTAAATGCATAGTAATGGATAGGATCCGAATCAGCTAGTGTTCCATCAATGTCAAATAGGATTGTTTCTAGTGGAGCAACAGAAGCAAGTGAAGAGCACCTAACACATATCAGAGATCGTAAGTTTGAGAATTAAGAGAATTCACACCATCATTGTTAGAGACATTATGATGATTCTTGGCCTCTACCAAGATTCATTAAAAGCAGTTAATGTAACCGAATCAAACCAAACCAAACCAGCAGTAGTCCTATTATTTACTCTCTCCTCTCTGTGCACACACATCCTCGCACAATAACGCCAAAGACATAATGTTTCATCTCAAGACAGGAAAAATCCCAGGAGCTCATTGCCCATAGTCACTCAAGCAACCGCAAGAATAAGACTTCAAGTAAAGCCCCAAAATAAACTATAGAGAGTAAAATTGAGAAGTTTAGAGAGAGAGGGTACCTTGCTGTAGACGAAGGCATCCGCAGAGAAGAGTTGGAAGGAGGAGCAGAAAGACTCTGGGCGCAAAAAAGTGGGAAAGAAGGAAGCTTTGGCACAAAAGGGGAACATAGCTGAAGGGCCGGCATAGCTAGAGAGAGAGCAAGAATCAAGAATGGCTTATTGGCAGTGGAAATCGAATATTCGATGCTATCATGCTACATAAGTAAGAGAGTGTAGTGTGGTCAGTGGTGGGGGGTTTCTTGTTCTTCTACGCAGATGTATGTGTGTGGTTGGTGTGTGTTTCTCTGTTTTTAATTTAGTGTGTGATGTATGTGTTTCAAATTTTGAAGTCCATGCAATAAACATCAGCCCCAAGTATTTATTTATAACTTAATAATTTACTTTAAAATATATTACTCTATTTTTCAAAAATGTGTATATTTTATTTATAGATAAAATGGTTTTCTTTATGCTCATCTTAGTAACTTTTATGGGAAATTTTTTTGACGGTTGTATCTTTAGTGGAGTTTTTATAATATCTACTTTCATAAAATAAAAATAAAAGATAAAAAATACCTTTATATTTTAACATTTTCCCCTTTATATTAATCTATCATTTTCCCCTTTATATTAATCTATTATATTTTAGCATTTTCTCCTTTATATTAATCTATCAATTTCCCCTTTATATTAATCTATTGCTATTATAGGAGTGTGACATATTGAGCAAATATAATGCTATTAGTGATTGACTGATTTGCCTCAAGAAAAAAAAAACTTATTTTGGCATATATCAAACTTATTTAAATCAATAAGAAAATTGATTAAAATAACCATTTTCTAGTCGGAATGTTTGCAAGCAAAAAACTGAAATCATAGACTTTAAAGTAAATGTTTGTCATCTCTCTCGATGACAGAGAAATTGAAAAACAAAACAAATAACAATATACACTACCAGTCTACCACATCCTCTTCCTTTCTTATTCTTCCCTTCTAAATTCTTAAGTACACAAAACAGGAAGGAAGATGAGTAGTTAAGTTAAGTAGTCTAACTACAAGTAAATTGATAATGTTGAATCGTAAATTGGAGAATATTATTCGTGTATTAATCAATGGGAGGGAGTACATATTTATAGACACTAATACTAGACTAAACAAGGTAATAGAAAACTCTAATATAAAACTACCATATATATGTTATAACAATAAGAAATGATCATTTTGAAGGAGTTTCAACCATCTACAGATTACACTGACATCATCTCTTGACAAATCCATGCTCAGTATGCAATCTGGAAGCATGTTAAATACGGATCTCCACTCCACAATTCAACACTTATACTCCTGCGTTATGAAGGCCGTCTAACATTAAGTCTCTCACTATCTGAATATGAATGTAGACAAATTACAGATGATAGATAACACAAGAGACTACCTGTGGGTGTGGTAGGATTTGATTTGTTGAACATCATCTCATTGATTTTGTCGATGCCTATGTCAGATATAGGTTCAATTGGTTGCTCATCGTCATCATCATCAATTGAAGGAACACCAGTCAGCGGTTCCCTACTAAATTCGTCTGCATAAGTCGTGCACGAGTAGAAAGTTATCATCCTGTGATGTATTACACAAGGACACATTTATGTATGCTTTCTGATTTTGAACCAGCCTTGACCAAAATTTATCGAGTTCAATGCAATCGAAATAGTTTGCCTTGTTGGTATACTAGCACATTAGGATGATTCATACCACATTTATCCAAAGTAATTAGAAGTAAGGGACAAAATATCCTAGACTGTAAACATATCCTAGGAAGTCAATTTACCAAATATTGTATTTAAGGATGTAGGAGGAGGAGAAGCCATGAAATTCATGCCGATGTAAAATATAACGGCCAGCACAACTGTCACCATAAAGTAAGTTGGCACAGCCAGAGCCCAATACCTGAAAAGCATGCAAGTCACTACGAGCTATAAAATGTGTGCTTCAAATAGGACATTAAGCAGGATACCAAATACAATACAGTGCCATCTTTATGTGTTATTCATGGACATGAATTAGTTCAATTGCTTGCTGATTCTCTAGAAATATGACTCCTCAATCTAATAGACATAAGTTTGTCAAGGGAACCTATTGCTATTTATTTGACGATGTTCAACAAGCACTTTTAGTCTGTCAAAACTCTTTGAACATAGTATAAGTTCCAAAAGTAGAAATTTTTATTCTTGAGTCGGCTAAAGCTGGGTAAAAAAAGTGATTGTATTTTCTCTCTCATAGGGGGAAAAGAATTCTATAATAAGTGCAGCATAAACATATTAAAAATAATATGCATTTAGCAAGAATCTACAATGAAGCTTCGAAATCTGGAAAGGCAAGCATATACCTGCTTGGGTAGTAATAGATCCCTATAGAATGCAACCAACTGTCGGGAGCATATGCCCACACAATGAATATGGCTGTTGCAGGAGAATAAGAATGTTTTAGATGCTGTTCTAATCATCTTATCCTCAAGATTTTGACAAATTACGACTGGATCTAAATTGAAGAGTGATGACCAATAAGAATAAGATCGCCTTTGTATCTTGAATTAGCTCCTTATAATTCATTTACATACAATACAGCAAATACAATCAAGGAAATGCATACACATATCTATACAACTCTACATATATTGAAACAGCATGATATATGACTCCGAAGCCCTAAAAATCACGAATTGATAACAGTCCTATTACTATTTATGAATTTCCACCAGACCACATCACACTTCACATGATTTAAAGGCAAAAACACGTCGAACACAAATTAGGAAAGATGAGAGAAAATTGCATAATTAGAGTATCCATATCGAAAGGAGCAGAACACCTGTAAAAACAACGGTTGTGATGGATCCAACGAAGCCATAAACCTCAGAGAGTTTGGGGCCGTGGTCGCCGGAGACGCCTAATTCCGCCGGTGAGCGGTGGTCGGCATCGGAGAAAGAGACGCTGGCCGCACGAGTCTTGGAGAAGCTCAGAATCCGCCGAGGGCTATTAACAGATCGACGTTCTTCCATCCTAATTCTTCATCCCCTCATTTCTGGTCAGACATTACGTCGAACACCAAGCAAGCAATCAACAAACACTTACTATTTGTGAATGCCGAAAAAGAAACTCTCCAAAAAACCTTCAAGTGAGGAATCGGTAAAACTCGGACATCAACTTCCTTCAATTGAAGCTCTGAAACTGAAACTTTCCGATCATCAATCAATTCTTCTTCATTATGCTCCAAAAATAAAGTTTTCAGGAAAAAAAATGTAAATCCAAAACTTAGGTCAACGACCCGAACCAACCCGTATTTAGTTGAATACAATAGGGCCGGGTCGACCCAGTTTGAAAACCTCACGGCCCATATAGATTGGGCCAGTAATGCATTATCACTTTTATATATCTAATCAAGCTCTCACTTTTAATACTATTATATAATTATTTGATAAAATCATAATCACATTTGCTAAATAAATTAATTTCAGAATAAACTGTACTATTAGTTAATAACTCGTGAGAGTTAAATTTTATAGTTTCACAGAAGATATTAATTTCATGCTAGAAAAAATTATTAATTTACCAAATGCTAATTTAATTTATTAAATTTCTGAAAATAATGACTATAAAAGCGTTCAAAGTGGTAAAAGGTGGATTATTTATTGGGATAATAACCAGTAGTCAAACACGACTCCATGTGAAACTGCAGCAACTTCAGAATAACGCAAAGTAGCGATTTTACCCTACCCAATAATCGCGCTTAGTACAAAAACGTGTGTAGAACGTTAAAAAGCGCAACAGTTATTTATTTATAATAATGAATAAATAATTTATTTTGCGCTGCAATAGTTTCCAGTTGGTTGCTATTTGTAACCTCAACTCCCTCTATATATTGCTATACACACGGCCCTCTAGATCTCCACGCATTTCCCTCTCTTTCTTCCATTTTTCTGCAAATTCTTGGGTGAGTCCCAGATCTTATATTCTGCCTTCTTCACCTTTTCTTCTTCTCCAGCTGCTTTTATTTTGTTGATATTGATTTTCGTCTACTCACATCAAGATTTGAAGTTAGTTGGATAGAGAGATAGAGATTGACATTTCTGTTGTATGTTCTTGCTTAGCATTATTTTTTTTCGTGATCTAGAGTTTTTTTAATCCTTTCCCATTGGCGTGAAAGAATTGAGCAATGGCTGATTTGATCCCACAATCTATAATATGGTGAAACTCCAGATCACGGGAAAATGATGGTGTTATCTTTTGCAATTTGGTGGATTTTTTGCTAATTGAAAGATTGGATCTTTTGTTCGATTATTTTACATTTTATTTTTGGAACGATTTCCTGGTCAGTTAAGGGTCTTAAATTTGTTTCTGGACTTCATGCGCTCCATTTGTTGAGACTTTTCATTTTATTGCATACTTTTATGAGTTATTGTTGAAAACTTGGGCCATTTTTTATGTGGATCTTGTACCTCTGCTAAGTATCTAATTCTTGGACGAGGGGAATGTAATTTGATGAGCAATGCCACTGTTTTAAGGCTTCAAATGCGTATTCTATGCATTCGACTTCAGTCTTTTGCTGATTTATATTGTTTTCATGTTCGAGGCAAACATATTTGATCCACTATTAGGTTGTAATACTAGTTTTTTCGTAACTGTAAGGTGGTGCTGCTCATTCCATCCCACTTCGCATTTCGGGTACATAAAAGTGTTTTTTCCCTATTTAATGAGGTTGAGTTTTTTTGATCTAATTCCATGTGAAGTTTTTTATTTGTCCATGCCTCTATTTAATTTATTTCAAGAATGTGTGGAGAATTTATAAAGAGATCCCCACTTAATTAATGAAAATTATGCAACAATTATGTGAGTTTTTATCCTTTTATTCTCACTACATTTTCAGTGTCTGTGCAATATAAGATTCTTGCATTCTTCCGGGTTTCTGCCATGTACTTCTATAAGATTATGCATCTAACTGCCCTTGGCATATTTGCTTGCCTTAAGATAATTTACCAGATTTTCTGCAAGTACTATGGGGACTGTTGTAGATGCTGCAAACAAGGTATTTCCTTTCAATCTGGTTCATTATTGTTCTGGAGTATCCTATTTTTTTCGAATTTAGTTAAACAATTAATCAGACCTACTGGATGGAGTCTGAAGTTTTCTATTTCATGCTTAATGGAAGAAATATAATAGGTTCCAGAAAATGTGCTAAATATATCAGATTTTTTAGCTACAACTAATTAAGATGACAAATATAGATAGATTTGGTGCTCTCATATATTGCAATAAATTTACAGTATTCATTTTGGTTCAGGAAGCAAACGGAACTGCGCAGACCATCAAGAAGAAAGTCACTGTTATTTTTGTTCTGGGTGCGTAATTTTCTTTTCAAAAATTAATGTCGGGTGTTGGTTGTATAAGTTAATCTTCTCTCATTCAAGCTAGTAATTTGTTTTTTCTGGAAAGTATACATTATTTCTTTGTTGTGCTTTCTCTAATAATTTAAATGACTCTCGTCTACCTTTTATTTACTGAGGGTTCTCCATTGATGCTATCCTGATGCACGTGTCTTTTGCTCTTTAAACTTGAGCAGGTGGCCCAGGCAGTGGTAAGGGCACTCAGTGTGCAAACATTGTCAAACATTTTCATTATACTCACCTGAGCGCAGGTGATCTTCTCCGAGCGGAGATAAAATCGGGTTCTGAAAATGGGTACAATCTTCTCCCTATGGAGTTGCTTCTTTGCTCATTGCCCTTAAAATCATTGCATGTAGTCCTATTTTCAGGATCCTGGTACTTTTTAATCGTGAACCAATATATTGGTCTAAGATTGTGGTTTGAATCATAACAATTGTAACGAGTTAATGATATAACTGTAGCACTCCTTCAAAATATGTGTTGTATTTGGTTTCTTATTAAGTCCCTTCAGGATTATTGTTATTTATTTATTATCAATATTATCTTACACTCTATCTGATGACCTGTAGGACTATGATTCAAAACATGATTAAGGAGGGAAAGATTGTACCTTCGGAGGTCACAATTAAGCTTCTTCAACGAGCAATAGAAGAAAACGAAAACGACAAGTTTCTTATTGATGGCTTCCCGCGTAATGAGGAAAATCGTGCAGCATTTGAGTCTGTTGTAAGTCTATTTACTGTGTATATGCAATGTAGTCCGTCCTATATTTTTCTTGTTTTCCTTAAATTACGATTTCTCAGGATGGGTTTACAATATTCTAAAAGCAAGGAATATTATAATATGATAATTGATCGGCTGCAGAATCCATGTTTACAGCTGCCTTTTCTTTCTGCAGACTGGCATTCAGCCAGAATTTGTTCTTTTCTTTGATTGTTCAGAAGAGGAAATGGAGAAGCGCCTTTTGGGTAGAAACCAGGTTACATAACTGAATATGTGTACCGTTATCATATCTTCTTCTGCTTGTGTCTGTATTTATCTCTACTCCTTTCTTTCTTAATCCTGCATAGGGTAGGGAAGATGATAATATCGAGACGATAAGGAAGAGATTTAACGTCTACATGGAATCTAGTCTCCCAGTTATTGAATATTACAGTGCAAAAGGCAAGGTGAAGAAGGTAATCTAGTCGCCCTTTTCACCTTCCTTTACATAGTCAGAAACATTCATATGGTAATTGATGTTTGTTCTAATATAGATAGATGCCGCAAAACCAGTTGAAGAAGTTTTTGAGGCAGTCAAAGCAGTTTTCACCTCACCTAAAGTAAGCATCACGACACTTCCACCAATTGATGACGAAAACACTTAGTGTAGTGTAAAGTACAATGTTCTGGCTATGCTAATCTGATGAAATAGTTTTCATTCCTGAAAAAATCATACTTTCAATAAGTAGGAATGTACGATCCACATCCTTCGCAGCCATAATTATAGTATAATAACATGTCTTTCACGTGTCGCAGGTTGCTGCTTAAATCTGCTACTTAACTCATTATTTTGCATCAAATATGAATGTAGGTAAGTGATCTGTATACTAATTGCTTCATATACTGTGTATTTGATTGTTTGTTACATTACAACCATTAGCTAAAAGAATCATTGGCTTTCTTGTACAGGCAGTTCTATTACTATATATGGTATATGGCTTGAGGAAGTTTGTGTGTTATCTGTGGATTTCTTGTCCTAGAGATGGAGGGGATAACATTTTACTTTTGTTTCCATTAGTTAAAGAAGCAAAGAATTATAATTTGATGATTCACGAGGTTACATTACATACCTCTATATTGTTTTATCATAGTGTCTAAACGAGGTTATTGCCTCTATATATAATGCGAGTACTGAAAAACCTGTGTTTGTTTCCATATTTCTTAGTAATAAGATTTGTTATTATTTCAGCCCTTTATTTGTTTGCAAGCAGCAATAAACAGGAGTATAAATGTTCTGAATCATTTTACATATTATCATTATATCAATGAAGAGAGACAGCACAAATCCAAAACTGGGAATTCATCTCTGTACCACATTTGTTCCTTCTCCTACGAAAAGGGAAGTTTGTACAACACATTACAAAGTAACTCAACTAATAATAACTTGATTAACAACAATTCAACGTTGCATAAGCTCACTCGATTTCACTTGCTGATCATGATAAATGGGACCAAAGGGGGCCTCCTGGGCTTCAAGATTTCCAGTATTGGAGATTAAAGATGAGATTCCAAGAACAAGAAACCTATTCCTTCTACACTAGTGAGTGGTGACCCATGGGAAGGAGACACCTACTCTTGAAATGGTTTCCCAGAATTATGCTGCATTGTAGAAGCAAGAGTGATTTTGAATTAGTCAACGAATATTACTCCATTCGCCTGAATGGTATCAAGAACAAGGGCAAGTCTGCCCTCCACACGTTCGTTCTTCTTTGGCTCAAATGCGACTGCATACACATCAGCTTCCTTAGATCTCTCAGCAATCAAATTTCCAATAACCCTGCACGCGTTGTTGTCAGTAAGAGATGGCAGTGTGTTCCTAAGATCCTTGGCATTCGTAGTGGCAACGGACACTACTTTACTAGTTCCTCGATGCATCACTTTTGCATGGATAAAGCGTTTTGAAAAGAATACATTCAGGAGAAAGGGCCTCATATACATATCTGTCCTCTGTTTCCATGACTTCCTGTTAGGCCTCTTAGCTGCTTCACTACGAGATCTACGCGTCCAAGCAGCTTGTACGACAAATCCCTTTAAACATTAAAAAAGATCAGACTCAATGCAGCAAACAAAGACAAGTAATAATGCAGAATCGCATTCACCAAAACAAAACAAACATGTTCGTTTCTAATGGATCTAACTCCAGGAAGTGAGATGTTCATGTACCCAACCCTTGGAATCTTAGTTCAATAACATTGAATATTTGTATTTGGATATCAAAACAAAAACTTGAAAAGCCATATATAAATGTATTGCATGATATATCAGTATTTAGTAAAGACTAAAGAGCAACCTGTAGTCACTTAAATCTCTCTAAACAATATATGCGGCTCTTTATCACCTGGCCTGCGATGAGGATGGCCACAGTAAAGGGTGGAGGGATGTAGAGGATAATAGAAAAACAGCCTTTGGGTTTAACCATTCAAAATTCCAGAAGATAATTCATTAATTGGTAAAAACCACAATTACAAAAACAATAAGTAACTCCTAAATTAACATAATTATAGATTTATAGAAATAAGTAAAAGATAACAAATAAAACGGCGCGGCTTCATGTATGCTCCAATTTCACATTCGCGTGCAATTGTAATTCTATCACTAAAGTTTTAAAACAAAAACTAATTTTCATGGTTTCAGAGCTCGCAATTTCCAATATTCCGAACCGAGCAAAAAACGGTTGGAAAAAATGGCAGCTCTCACTCACATGGTAAATATCCTAAAGCTCTGAATTTCTGCATCTGTAATTATGAAATTGTAATTCATTTATCCAAGGAAGAATTCTAAGCATCTAATGTCAGTTATCGCGATAGAGACCCATTGCCCCAAAAAGCACACCACTAGTCTATCTATCTTCAGTCAGTCTCTCACACAATTGATTCTGAAGTAAAACACGATAATAAATCGAAAAGGGGATAATAATGAAATACCCTGTTCCGAGTGGGGGCTGAAGAGGACAGAATCGAGCTGGTTGTGGACAGCTTGATGTTAGGAAAAGAAGATGACCATGAGAGAGAATTGCGGCCATTTCTAGCGGTGGAGTGGAGCGAAAGAGATGAAGGCGGAGGCACTGATACTGATACTGATACTGATATGCAAGTAGCCATTTCTTCTTCTTTTTCTTCAGATTCTTTTGATATTATATCATTATATAAAATGAACGGATATTTTATTTTCTTTTCAATATTAATATTGGGCCTACTTTATGCAGGCCCATCCAAGCCCAACAATCATAACAGGTTTGCTAAAATTGACTACACTAGTAAAGTTTATTGGAAAATAAAAAGAAGAGGATAATATAATATGTATAAAGAAAAGGTCAATTAATCTAAAGCACTTCCTGCACGGCCCTCTACTATTTCCTTTTTTCTTCTTTTTAAGTATGGAAGAAAATCATAGGATGATGACTTCCCTCTTTGACTGAAAATATAACTTAAAACATTTTGACTTCAATTTCCTCATCTCCCATTCTCAAAATCACCATTCTTTTCCCAAATAATTTAATTTCAATTCAACATTCAAGACTTTTACTTTAGATGAATTCTTCTCTGTTGCTGCTTCAAGAATCTAATCCCCTCGAATAAGTATATAAAGGTTTAATTAAGCTCCATAATCAAATATCAACCGCAAGCAATCAACCATTTCTTTATAAAAATCCAATCTTTTTGTCTTCACACAATTACAAATGGAGAATCACGAATCAGCAGCAGCATCGTCAATGGCAGCCGACGAGACGCAGCAGTACTGCTCCATATGCCTGAACGACATAGGCGGCGGGGAGAGTTGCCGGAAGCTGGGGGAGTGCGGCCATGGCTTCCACTCGAGGTGCATCGGCGCGTGGCTTCAGTCGCACTCCACCTGCCCTCTCTGCAGAGCTCAACTCCCTCAGATTATCTCTCTCGACAAAAGTCAGTACGACTGGAACGACGTCGTATCCACTTTTCTGCGCTTGATTGACGATTTTCTGCACAAAATGTGCAATCCTCCTCTCAACGAGGACCTCTCCTCCATGCTCTGTGGGAACTTTAAATAGCTGCATTTCTTACTTACAACATTCTTTCTTCATTTCTTGTAACTTTATGTAATTCTTTTTTTATTTATTTACAGAAAAAATGAAATGGATTCCTGATTTTGATTATTATACTTAAAAGAAACATTATACAGTTACTTTTACATATATAATCAAATTATATATCCAAACACACAACACAATAGGTAGTTTTGATGAAATTATTATTATTATTATGATGTGGAAATTAAAGGGTAGTTGGGAGAAATCCATGCTTAAGAGCAGCTTCCCATACTTTATCGACGTCGAAAATGGAGTCGCCGCACTCGTGCACATTCCACCCTTCCGCGGCGTGCAGTATTCCGGCGATGCGCGCAGCGCTCACCGCTCTCCTCGGCAGCCAATTCTGTCATGAGCGTAGCAACGAAAAGCCTTAACAACAATGCAAGAAAAAAACAGAGCAACCTATTTAATAAATCAACTAATAAACCTCACCTCGCAGGAGTGGAGATTTAGGAGGGAAGGAGGCGCGATCATGGAAGGAGTGTGGCAGTAAACGACGTCGCGTCGCGCTTTCTTCGGTGGGAATTGAGAGAAGGGTATGAACAGAGTCCCCTTTGCTGCCTTGCTCTGTTCCTCTTCTGATAATCCTTCTCCTACTACCCATACCTTCTGACTAAAACTTTCAGACACTACAACATCAGCCTCAGTTCTTGCAGAGAGTTGAAGCTTCTCATGTTGGTAGTATGTGGCAACCTCAATGCCACGGTGGCACAAAGAGGATACAATGGCGAAAGCAAGTTTGGTGAGAGTGCCTCTGAATAGGATTTCTTTGGTTCCTTTGGGGATTGTGTTTAGGACTATAGCCACTGCTAGGCTGCTTCCATCCACAACTTTTATATTTAGTTTTGGGTATCTTTCAATGAAAATTGCTCCACTTTTGTTGAGTTCCTCCCCCTGCAAATCACCCAATTTAACATCTCTAAATCAAGGATTACATTTAAGGGTGTTAGTTAAACCTGATTAAGCAATCCCAGGCTTAAAACCCTCGAGCCCTGTACTTCCGCCTCCAGTATGGCTTCTTCGATCATGGCGTTGATGGCTTGCCCTTCCCCTTTCATGGAGTACTACACGTTGGAAATAACAAATTAATAAATAGTTATATAGTAGTATAACTTATAATATTGGTTATTACTTGCAGAGTGTGTCGGGGGATAGTCCAGGTGTGCAGATTGAGGTTCCCAAAGAGATTTCTCTCAACGAGGAGAGTGCCACGGTGGATGAAGCGGAGCATAAGGGAGAGCCAAGAGGGATGCCACGTGGAGGAGGGGTGAGGCCTAGAGGCGAAAGAGGCGAATCCCACTTGGAAGTGGAAGACGGAATCGGGTGTGGTGAGGTGGGTTAGGTGCACCACGTCAGCATGTTCCTTCTCCCTCCGCAGCGACTTCTCCTGCAACGTGTCGCTCGATTTGTCGACGGTGCCATGAATCCAGTCGTAAAATGGCATGAACAGAGCATAGTTTGTCCGAAATTGAGTGTGGTGCAGCGAGTGGTACCTTATATATATGTAGTACCAAATCAAATTCATATGTGTATATATATGTTAGTATATATGTAATGTAAGGAGTAAGGGAGTACTTACGAGGGAGTGTACATGAAGAATTTGAGGGGAGGGAAGATTTGAAATAGCCACGTAGGAATGAACTCGAAATTGCAGTGGCCCATGTTGTTCATAAAATCAACGTAGGTTAGGTAACCAAGTAAAGAAGCCATCGACGCCGTTCCGAATAAAACCGTTCCAAGAGTTGGAATTGCAAACAGCGTAAAGTATGCCACGTGTTCTGCAAATGGATGTATAACAGCTGCCACCTCACCCATATCAGCAAACGCCGTTGACCGTACTCAGAACATAAGTACCTCCAACTCCAATAGCAAAAATATTAAGAAGCAGACACTTACATGATATGGGCTCTGTGATAATGGAGGAATGGTGGTGGGAATGATATCTGGAGTAGAGATAATGATGGTGAAGTGCTCTGTGGAGCCAATAGTAGAGGTACTCAACGGGGCCAGCATGGAGTAACGCCGTTATAACAACGCTGTCACTCCTCCAAGCAGGCAAGTGGGAGGCTATCGACAGTGAGTTAAAGACATAGAATAAAAGCCCAGAAAGCAGTATCTGATCATCCCTGCAACAACAACACAACACCACCTCACTTATCTTCATCATACTCTCTTCTTTGAATTAAACCAAAAGAAAACAAACTAAAGAGGTAGCATGCAGAAACAAATTACCAGTTGCTTTCTCTGTCAACTTGTTCGAACTCGATGCTTCTATCCACGATTCTGTTGGTGCCTTTGGCAGTTCTGTGACGAGAGAAGGATATCCATAGTTGGTTGTGGAGAGCTCTTGAGACTAGTAATGGTATTATCATTATATTCGTGTAGTCCAACTCATTTTTCCCCTTTGTTGCAACAGAGTAGAGGCTGTGCATTATCCATGGAGCCAATATCACATACTACCAAAAAAAAAAAGACAAGACTTAGATAATCCTTCAACTCTAAAATGTGGAAAATAGCAGTTGTAGTAGTATACCTTAAAGCTTCCAAGAGGCTTCCATGGCCAGTCAGTAAGCAGGCCTGGTTTTGTAGCCATTTTAGATATTCCTTCAACTCTACTATTTTAAATGTCTGCATATCGTCTTCTTATAAAGGGAAATTAGTGGGTCATTCTTTTTAGAATTATATGGACAATAAATTAGTTAGATGCAGTAAAGTATAACCCAACTTTATTGTTTCATGTGTGACCCAGATTAAAATTTAAACATATGATTGTATTTTGAGCTAATTTTAATGGGACTAGATGAAGTATTATAATTAATAATTGAAGATTTAATATATGATTTTTTTTTTCTTTTTTATACCTTAATTTTGCTCTATGATTATAAAAATATGACATGTCATATAGTTAGGCAGTAGGAACTCCCATTCAAACACAACCGACCAATGAGTATTTAATAAATGATTTTTTTATTATATATATCTTAAATTTTAAATTTTAATAATATTATGATATTAAAAGAATACTAGGTGTTATGCAATATCATTCAAAGACAACCCACCAATGAAATGATATATAACAACATTTGTGCATGCATGTTACTTGTTTGTCTAAAAGACTAATAGTAGAGTTAGGTCAAGATCTTTAAATATTCATTTTCCAGAAAATGATAATATAACGTGTTTAACTTCTTCATCTAATATATGCAAAGTGTATTTTCATATTGTATATAATTGAAGGAGAAATAAAAATATATTGTGTTTTAAATTAAAAAAAAATATGTTACATTTATTTAGACACATTTTGATCAAAATTATGAAAAAAATTTAGTTAAAATATATTTAAATAAATGAGACGGTTGAATATAATTCAAAACTTGATTCGTCTTTATAATTATAATCAGGGCAATTTTGACTTTGTAGTAATTTTGGGTTCTTGAATTGATTTTTTTATGTCATTTAACAATTAATTAATGACTGCTTATTCTCAAATTATCAAATTTGATTGTCCACAGATTAAATTCGATAACTTTTTTCAAATCATGGAAATATGAATATATTTTTTCTTCGATAATGCAATGGTACTATTTGTTTAACTTTGGCAGTCTTGAAATATATATCTTTTGAAGAAATAATTATAAACTATACAAAAATCAAAATATTAATGGCAGGTTAGATAAATTGTACTACGTGCACACAATTTTAATTAATATTTTAGTATTACCCAAGAAAAAAATTCATCGACAAATTAACCTTGCTACAATGTCTATATCTTATGTAGTGGTCTCATCCCTATACGTAACATGCCATACCATCAAAATTCCCTATGCATTAGAGATATTTAATTTGTACGGCTATTATATTTAAGACACAATCCATGGTTATTTTAATCAATTTTCAATTCATACTTTTTATTAACATTTTAGTAAAGACCTTTACTTTTCAATCACTATCAACTAGCAAATTAATGACCCCTTTTTCCTTAGGGCATTGGTAGGGGCGAGGTCGATGGAACTGAATAATACTCGGTTTAACTTGGCTTATTTAGAATATTAGAGTCTTTAAACTTCATTTCAACTCAACTTCATGAAATGTAATTATCGAATTCAAACTTAGTTTGTGAATGCTTAATTAGATTATTTGGGAGTTTGAACTCGAGCTAAGCCCATTTGATATTTGTATTATTGATTTTCGAGTTCAGACTCAACTTGAATTAGAACTCGAGCTTGTATAGCTTATATTTTATAAAATTAGTAACTCCTATTTTAATTCGAGACTTTATTGAGTGCTCGATTGAAAATTTGATTAAATGTTCAATTGAACGCTCATAATTAATATGTGTATTAAAGAAGTAAGTATGAATTTTAAGGACAAAAATATGTATCTTTTTAACCAAAAATGAGACATGCAAAATATAATATATATATATATATATATATATTTAAATTATTAAATATTTCGTGAGATTATTTTTTTAATATAAAAAATTAAAATTTTAATAAATAATTTAAATAGATAATAAAAATATATTTTTCATGCAAGATATTAATATATAAAAAAAGTTGAGCAAAAAAGTATACTGAGCCGCAATATATATTACGCACAATTAAAGAAATGTGTGGGCTCTCTCAAAATATTAAAAGAACTTAATTACAAAACGAAAACAGGGGACTAATACTACAGAATTTAAGAGAATTTCATAAAATGAATGTAGTGTGGTACCATCATTGCACCCTTTGTTTATTAGGTAAATAACTAAATTTAAAGATCATATTTTATTGGATTCCAAAATTTTAAGTTTATACATTAATTATCTAGTGATAAACAAATAGATCTATTCATGAACTATTTGAGATTCGATTCGAAAAAAAACTCGTTTAGAGCTAGTCCGAATCAAGCTACTTGCAAACATATTTGAATTCGTTTGTTCATGACCATGTTATGAAGTCTGTTCAATTACTATTTTATTTTTTGTATAATTTAACAAATTGTATAAAATATTGTATTATTATTCAATTTGATCATTATTATGTTGGATCAAGAAAAAAAAACATGCCAATGTCGTTTAGGTCAGATTTTGGTTTGGATCAGTCAGGTTGGATTCGAGCTCATATTTTTACTATATATTTAATTAGTCGAGTTCGAATTTGATTTTAAGAAGTTGTGTCGATATTAAATTGATCTGATAACAACCTAACTTGACTCAATTGTCACCTCTTAATTGTGTATTAGTGTCAATAATATAATAAATTTATAACTACTATTTTATCATCTATATTTTTGTGGTTAGTTCTTTATTGACAGTAAAAATGGCTAATTTAATTTATTTTTTTCCCTCCAAACAAATCAAGACATTGAATTGAGAAGGGTTACAGCTTACAACCGTGGTAGTTAAATGTGCTAGAAACCGATTTATGAGCATGCTATTTGCTCCTTGTCTCACCCTAATAAAACTTCAAAATATGTTAAATATATAGTGTGTGTATATATATATATACACTTGAGTTTTTCTAGCAAATATCTTTCAACCATATATGTGCCTGCCATTGATGACCACATGTAGCATTTAATACCTTGAAGCAACAAAACCATAATCTCCCACATGCTCATCAAAATTGTTGTGGGATGTGTGTTTAATGCACAACATACATGCATAGCCTCCAAAAAGTGAATGGACCTACTTGTAAAGTGATTGGTGATGAAGTTCCTTACTGCTATTTGATTTCAAGATGTCTTGCTTAGTTTATTGGGAACACAGTAATTATATATATCTCCTCACTTTCTCAAAGAAATCTCAAGAAGTTGACAAGAAATGAAACTCATGTCATTTAGCTTGTATAGTGATTAGTGATTTAGCTAGCTTTATTTCATCACTAAGAATAAAGATTGTTTGCTGACAAGAATTGGAGTGCTGCAACACTTACATCTTCCATTAATTGAGTTTAAGGCATTAGAGCTTGCTTACATATACTGATATATAGTGATATACCCTTTTCTTTAATTCTCTAAGGATTGAGAAATTAATTAATGCATGAGCTTGGTTTCATTAGACACGGTGAGGGGGCGGAACCCGTGCTCGAGGGTGGCCTTCCAAATCTTCTCGATGTTGAACATCACGTTCCCACACTCATGCACGTTCCACCCTTCGGCTGCATGAACTATTCCTGCCACACGCCACGCGCTCATCACTCTCCTCGGCAGCCAATTCTGCAATCAAGGACAAACTAACTCAGTACTTGTTGTTCTTGACTATGGTTGGCTGGCATAGATTTCATTACCTCACAAGAGTCAACATTCTCTAGATGCTTTGGAGCCAGCATTGCTGGTGTGGTGTTATACAAGCAGTCCTTGCGCAGCTTCTTTGGTGGAAACTGAGAGAAGGGGATGAACATGGCTCCTTTCGGTGCTTTAACTTGATCCGCTTCGCTTAGTCCTTCTCCTACTAACCATATCTGCAGAGCTCAGATGATCTGCAGTTAGTGTACATGTATTAGTATAATGTGGAAAGATTGGGAGAGAGGTGGCAACCTTGGAAGGGATGTTCTTGGAGAGAATCAAGTTATCTCCGGCCTCATTGCTAAGCTTCGCCTTGATCTTCTTGTAGTCGTCCTCATTGAAGGTGAAGACTTGAATCCCACCTTGGCATAAGGCAAGGGTGATGGAGTAAGCAACCTTTGTCGGATTGCCTCGGAGCACAACCTGCGATGTTCCTTTTGGAATGCTATTGAGCACAGTGGCAACTGCTAAGCTGCTCCCATCTACCAACTTCACCTTAAGCAGAGGGTGTTTCCTCAAGAAAAGGTCGCCATTTCTGTTGAGCCCCTCTTCCTGGTTCAGTAGGCCGAGGCTCACCACCTTCACGCCCTTGTCATCAGCTTCGAGTATCGCCTCCTCGATCAGGTTGTTGATCCACTCCCTCTGCCAGTGCATGTAGTACTGCAGTTGGGAAGAGTGTTAGTTACATGATCAAGTCTTTATGGTCTGAAGTCTAAACTAACAAGACATGCACTTACTTGAACGGTGTACTTGGGGACGGCCCACGTCTGGAGTTTGAGGCGGTCGAAGACGTTCCTCTCGACGATGAAGGTGCGGCCGTAGATCCAAGTGATCATCATGGACCATATGGTGACCGGCCACATGAGCCACAAGTGCCAACTGGACTTGTGTGGCTCCGAGGCCAAGTGCGCGAATCCTAACCGGAGGTGGTAGATGGACTCGGGCGTGGTTAGATGAGTGAGATGCACGAGATCGGGTACGTCCTCCTTCCTCACGAGCGAAGTTTCGTATAGTTCGTCGGAGGACTTGTCCATGGTGCCGTAGACATAGTCGTAGAATGGCATGAAGAGTGAGTAGTTGGTCCTAAACTGAGTGTGGTGCAGTGAGTGGTACCTGTTTCGTTAATAATATGAGCTTAATTCAATAGTTTTATGAATATTCCAACATCATCGTTAAAATTAGATTCCAACATGTTCGAAAAACTTTCAAACTGAATTCCCGAAAAGAAAAAAAAAGAGCTCGATTAGTATATTGGACGAATGAATATCTAACGAGATTTTATGAATAATAATTCATCATTGGATTTTTTACAGCCTAGCTAGGCCTATACCTAAGTTTAGATGCTTTATCTTCTTACCATAATATATAACTACTAAAAGTAGCATTGAACTTATTGCATATTTTCAATCACATCACATATAATGAATAAAGAGGAATGGCGTGGGGAGGGGCCTAGCTACGTGTATTATTAAGAGACAATAGTTAGGTAGAGCGGTGTAGACAATGAATTGGGCTAACATGCACAGCACATTCAAGAATTGATGAGAGAAACAGACGTGTTGAAGGTTGAAGGGAGAAAGAGATACTCACGAGGGAGTGTAGAGGAGGTACTTGAGGGGAGGGAAGAGGGAGAAGAGGCGCTTAGGAATGTGCTCGAAGTTGCAGTGTCCCATGTTGTTCATGAAGTCAATGTAGGAGACATAGCCTGCAAAGGAGGCCATGGAAGCTGTCCCTGTGTACAAGGTTGTCAGCATGGGTATTGCAAACAGCAGGAAGTATGCTATGTGCTCCCCAAATGGATGGATCACCGCTGCAATATTCATCCAACAATCAAATCATCATCAATCCTAGTTAAACACTAGATATATTTCAAGAAAGAAGGAGATCGATCATCGTATCTACACACACACACACACACATGTAATGGGCTCTGTGACAATGGAGGAGTGGTGGTGGGAGTGGTAGCGCGAGTAGAGGAAGTGGTGGTGGAGGGCTCGATGCAGCCAGTAGTACAGGAACTCGACGGGGCCGGAATGAAGCAGCACAGTCAATACGACGCCGTCTGTCCTCCACCAAGGCAGGTGATGAGCCTGCTTTATGTATGTGTAGCCCAAGTAGAATAGTATCCCATTGAATATGATCTGATCATCCCAGTTCCTCTCCCTGTCCACCTGCTCGAACTCGATGGTCTTGTCGACGATCCGGTTCGTCCCCTTGGCGGTCCGGTACCGGGACAAGGAGATCCACAGCTGGTTGTGCAGCATTCTTGTCAGCAAGAATGGGAGTATGATCATCTGCCCCATGTCCCTTTGCCCCTTGTCACCTGCTATGTATGAGTATGTTGCTTGTATTGCAAATGGTGCCAACACCACATACTATAGCAACAACAAGTTCAAGAATTAATATAAACCAGTACCAGTACTAGTACATTGCATGGATGATGATGATCATGGTATATCCTGTCCTATTCTTGAACTTACTAGTGAGTACATGTGTGAGAATCTTGGAAAAGGGGATTTGAGTGAATGAATCATCAAAAGTAGGAACATTTTAAGAATGATGATGAGGTTAAAGGAGATAGTATAATACCTTGTAGTTTCCAAGCCATGTCCATGGCCAGTCAGTGAGAATCCCAGGCTTAGATGCCATTGTTTTTTCTACTTGCTTTGAATCTGTAGTGCCTTTTCAGAGAGTAGAATTATGTGTGCATATATATTGAATAAAAGTATGTTGCAAAGTGCAAAGTCACCACTCTTGCCATTATGCCACTTTATTGAGTCTGCCTAATAACTACCGTGCATATATACGTGTCGCCCCCTTATTCGCTTTTCACTCTCCTATAGGTGCCTGCTCTAGTGGGGCGCCTATGCCTATGGGTTATGGGGAATAATATTGACTTCGGGTTTGGGTTTTCGAATTTATAGTCGGTCTCGGGTTCGGTCAGATACCAGATTATATATTTCCCTCCTAAATCTGTCTTCATAAATTATGTATATAATATATTTTTCAAAATTTAATAAAATTCAAATAATGAATATTGAAAATTCAAATTTTGTATATATTTTTTTATGAAGCTAAATTCTAATTATTTCAAAAATATTTGTAAATTTACCCAATTTAAATGAGTGCGGATAATTTTTTAGAATGAATATGAGGACATGAAAACAATATCCGTCCTATTCACTAGTTGTACCTCATACTATTACTTTTTTTTTTCTTTTCAATTAATAACTATATTAAAAGTAATAATATTGATGACTCGAATTTGAAATTTTAGGTTTGGGTATATTTTTTAGTAGCTAAGTCTAACAATACACATATTCTATGGTCTAAAGTTGGGCACACATTCAAAAACAATTAATTGCTCCAATAAATAATTTCGATTCACTCTTGTTGTCACCTAACCTGTTGTTAAAGTTGTCCTACATTATTATATGAGATTACTAGAATTCAATATATATGGTAAGATATCTCTTGTTTCTTACACCATCTCTTTAGGTGCTGTTTACTTTGAGCGATCACTTGAATTGATAAAACACGTGATTGATTATTTAAAGGATAAGATTATAAAATTAGTTCAAAATCAAGTATATACACTAACACTACACATGAGTAATACTCCCTCCGTCCCACTATTTCCGTCCTCTTTTATATTGAGATGAGTATTATTTTAATAAAAGAGGACGAAAATAGTGAGACGAAGGGAGTATTAATTAAAATAGAAAGTGATGGAAAGCTAAGTTGATAAAATTAGATGGTGAATAATCCATAACAAATGCCACACTTAGCTGTCCCCTTTTAAATTACTACTAACTAGTGCATTTATTAGTCCCAACTGTCCAATCAATTGAAGTACTTAGTATTCAGTCACTATTCTAATTTGGTGAAACTAGTAATTTGCAGCTCACGATCTTCTGCTTTATGTCCCACCTTTTACGGTCGATTGTGGGCTTCGTTTTAAGCCTTGATATGTGTGTGTCTGAATTGTGATGGATGGGATCGATAATTGATTTTCTTCTTTAGGGGATATTTTCCAAACTACCCTGAAAGTTTTATTTATTTTATGCTGCTATTGTGGTTTGTTTGAATTAGGACTACGTTTTGTGTTGATTAAGATTTGTTGTTATAGTCAACATATAAATGTTCCTATGTTACATTTTGCAAACATCATAGGATTCCCCCAGGCCCCCACGGCCCCACTTCTTTTCTTTGCCTACCTTTTCATATCTTCTTCTTTTAAATAATTTGTCTTGTTTTAAAATATTACTTATAAATTTATTTGTAATTAAGTTTTTATTTTGTCCTTGTTTAATATGTATATCACCCACACCCACGGAGTGTATTCTCGTTATCTGTTTATGACACGTTATTTTTTAGCACGAAAATTTAAAAAGTGATGTTTTATTCTATGTGTAAAATAATGGACTCCACTAAAGTCAAATTTTCATATGTAAAAATTTCTTTTTTTTTGAAATAAGTCATTATTATTGAGACACTTTGATGTATTAAACGAGTTATGACTAGTGATATGAATATGCACGTGCGCTAATTGAAATGGGGTAATAGGTAAAATTACCCACTTTTATAAAATAAAAATAAAAAATACCCACTTAAAAATAAAAGATAAAAAATACCCACTTTTTACAATAACATGATGAATTTCATCATGTGATCATGTTATTCAAGTTATTTTAAATTTGAATAACATGAACACATGATCAATTTCATCATGCTATTGTAAAAAGTGAGTGTTTTTTATCTTTTATTTTTAAGTGGGTATTTTTTATTTTTTACTTATCAAAATAGATATTTTAGCATTTACCCCAATTGAAATACTCTCAAATCTTTTTAAGTTTCCTATTTTACTAAATCGCACGTACCAATAAAATATATTAAATAATCTTATATTCTAATAAGTATTTATTAAATAAGGATAAAATTGGAAGATCGTCCCAAATATATTTGAAATCAAACAATTATTTAAAAACAAGGAAAAAGTGTGATAAGACGTTTTAAAAAGAGAGGGGGTAATAGTATATACGTACAAGTTGCATTATGAAATGCACAGCACAGCCCTATACAATAAATATTACAACTACTCAATGCATGTAATTAAATCGTATGCTATTTATAGATATAAACCAGTATTTCTGACCCAACATATATAGTAGTAATATTTATTTTCCTATTTCTGATAGATTATTAGCATGTCTGCCTGTTTCACTGTTCATTTATACGCCGAATTTTCTGCATAATGACACAATAAATACAACTACTCTAATTCATAATATTAATTCAAACCTCTCCATTATATATAGCCTAATTAATATATTAGACAATAACAAATCATCATCCGCTGCTGTATTCAATAATATTATGCATTCCATAATTTCCATTAGTACATCATAGTAATTAGCGAAAGTATGTGGAATTAATTACAAAATTTTGTAGCATTAATTCTAGTTTTCTATTTTGCTACGAGGACTACAAATATATTTTATTATAAGCGTAATTGCTAGTCTATTAAAAAAAAAAGGAAATAGATGAATAAGAAACAAAAATAAAATTGTGGATTTGTACCACTCTTCATCTTTCAGTATCAGTGCACAGTTGAAAATTAATTTGTGATGCCAATTGCATGTGCCTTAAATAATGGGAAACTAAGGTGCAAACACTTTCCAGTATTGGCACACAAATTAAAAACAAAAGGTAGTCTGTATTTACAAAATTATACAGAATTTGTTTTCTTTAACTATTATACTGATCAAATTAAAATGGGATACTTGTAGAAACTATGCTGACTCTGCTCATAAATAATACTTTATCCATCTTCTATCTATCATGTTAAATATGTTTTTTTACACGTAAAATAAAAAATAATATAGAAAATAAAAATATAATCAAGAATTTTGTTATTTTAGTGGGAGGAACGAAGCAGTAATGAGTTGTGTGACTATACATGAAACTAAGTTTCTTATAATGTCGGTGCCATATATAAGCCAAAAATATGAGTACATTATTTTCATATTATGCCTTTTCATTTCTAAATAATGCATATTTCATTCAAGCACGTTATTCTACAACAATTTATGCTAGACTTTTAATTAGGAATGTGATAATTTGGTGAAGCCATACCGTAAACTCACCATCAACACCGCCCAAAATTTAATGGTGATGTATTTATTTTTTTAATTAAATATTTAAATTAAATTTTAATTAACATAGTAATTATTTAAATATACATTGTTTAAATAAGTGCTTTTTTTGTTGCTGAGGGGCCGACTAACGTGGCAAACAAATTTATAGTTCCAAATAAAACAAGTGTCGGAATTATACTTAACATCCACCAATTGAAAAATAATATTTACGACATTATAATTAGTTCGTAAGTAAATAAAATATAAGTAATGGATCAAATAAAAATGACATTCAGAAAGAAATTTGTTGATTTGCTAATTAATTTTGTATAATATATAATATATATTAATAATGCATCGATTTGTTGGAATGATCTGGATTGACTATTGCTTCAAAATACATTATTGCCTCATGCAATAAAATACTATGAATATAAAACATTAAAATAATATATAAAATAAACATATATCATTAATTAATCTATATAAGAGTTATCTAATCTCTATATTTAGATAACATATAGTATCAATCAAGCATAATATTTCAATAATTATAAAAACGATATAACAATTGCATGTATAAGCTTAATGACTATACGGCATGAGAATTAATTTTTATGCCAAAACTACTTGTACTTTAGAAAGACTCTATACAAAGATTAATACTTTAACCCTATTTATTATTTTAAACTTATTTTTTATAAATATTAAAGAATGTTAATTTAGTATAAAAATAGCTTTTAATATTATCCACACTAAAAAATCTAACTATAATATATGATGTTCAATGAGAAATTAAAAACTAATCCGTATATTCCTCTTTAATTGACACATTTCATTATTATAATAAACTCAATTGAATATAAAACGTGTCAATTAAAGAGAAATAGAGAGAGTACTATAATAGTATGACGGAATTAGTACTCCCTCCGTCTCAACAAGCATGACACAAAACTTTTGGACACGGTAATTAAGGAGAGTGTATAAAGTAGTGTAAGAGTGATAAAAGTGCTACTTTTACTATTTTAAGAATATGTCAAACTTAGTGGGACTTCCAAATAGAGAATTGTGTCAAACTTAGTGGGACGGAGGGAGTACTAACTAACTACATTGACCAGTATAGGAGGCTATATCTTAAAAATGAAATGAATATAATAAAACTCAATAATATTGTATTGGACTATCCTATGTTATGTGTGGTCACATTCATGAGGGGCAGATGCATCATGTTTTCAACGTTTAATATGTAATTAAGCTGTGCTCAAACACTTAATTAATGAATACTAATTGCTATTATGGTGATGCCATATACAAGAGGGTGTGGCTTTAATTATTCGATCGTATCAGGCTAAATAATTATTATTTGCGCATAGGTAGAGAGCAGTGCAAGGATTTGCTAGGAATAGGGATGTCAATCAGACCAACCCATTCGGTTTCGGGTCAGCTCATTCAGTTTCGGGCTATTTTTGGTTTGGGTTATTCGGGTTTTTTTTATTTCGGGCTAAAATATTTCGGCCCTGACCCACTCGGTTTCGGGCTAGACCGTCGGGACAAAATATTTAAAATATATATATATATTATATATAATATTTTTTAATAAATATTTTTTTATAACAAAAATTATGTCGTCTTTACTTAATAAAAACATTTAACTTGATATTAGATAGAAAAATAAGTATTATTTCACTATAAACTTACATAATAATTAATAAATTATTAATATTTTGACACAATTTTGACATAAATGATTATATTTTTTCAATTTTTCAATTTTTTAAGTCATAATTATTTTTCATCGGTTAATCGGGCCAACCCATTAATTTTTCGGGCTAGCCCTATCGGGCTCGGGTTATTTTCGGTTCGGTTCAATCAGGCTTTTTTTGTTTCCGACTAAAATATTTAGACCATAACCTGCCTTTTTTGTGAACAGAAGTGTTAACGATTGTGATTCCCGGATTCACGATTCAATTATTTAAAAATTGTAACGGAACATTTGTTACTATAATTTACGGGTTTAAATCGGGTTTGTATGAGACAATTCAAATTTCAAATCCACGCTTTCAGTTTTGAACCGTCGGTTATTTTAGAACATCATTGAAAAATGTAAATTCATACGAATTTACAAGTTAAAATGTAATTTTATGAATTATAAATAATTATTCTACATAATACAAAATATAAAATTGAATTAGAGATATACAAAATCTATATGAAAAATATTGTCGAGCCAACGCTTAATGATTCCGAACATTTTGAAATTGGAATCGATTCATATACACTGTTAAGATTCAAACTATCAAAAACAGTTATGATTTTCGAATTAAGGTTCAATTTCAACAGTTATGATTATTTTGAAATAGCAAAGTGATGGACAGGTAATTAAGAATTTAAGAGTGATGTAGCATGTGATAGTTGGGAGGTGATGCAGTATTAATTGTTGATTATATTTATTTGCAGAAGCAGATTTTGAAAAGAAAATGAGATTCTGCTGTTGAGTCACCACCTAATATTAGGTTTTGTGCAGCCCAATAAATATTGAATGAGTACGTATGGTGACATTTTAATTCGCCCTTCAAATCCAAAATTCAATATTGGGTCATCAATGCTACCCTGCATTCTCATCGTACCAACCACCTAAAATTCCGAGCACTCGAAATTATCGAAATACTCGATCCGTTTATAAAAAGTGTATTGTTATTACTTATTTGAATGGTGTATTAAAAGTGTACTATTTTAATTTTTATATGATTATTTAAAATTCTTAATATCTTAAATCTAGTATACTTTGCATGTCACTTCATTAATGGAAAACACATTTGATAATTTTTCTTAAAACACTTAATATGTTAATAGACACTTAAAAAAAAAGAAAACTGTGGTTGTGGACTACCATTTTACATAATATAAAAACTTGAAAAAGCAAAACGACCGCGTTTCAGGTTGTGGAGTAGTATTTTTCCACAAGGACAAAAGCGTCATTACAACTCAGACTTTCCTTCCAATTTTGCCGCCTTTCCCTCTATGAAACCTTAAAAGTTAAAATCAGTATAACTATGAGAATTTTCTTTTTCCCGCCATTTCAGTCCTAGTCCAAAACGATCGATCTGAATCTAACATCGTCGCCACTCCCAGGTACTTACGTCGAAATATGAACTCCGATATCTTCTTTAATTTTAGTTTTCCGTCTAAAACGATTCGCAATCAGGTCTGTGTGGTTCTTCCGCAATAACTGTTAATTTGCTTGATTTCAATTGGATTAGTGGCATTGAGTTGGACTGTGTTGTTATTTTGCGCGTCAGATCTATAGATCTGGTTTGGAGGAATGCAAATTATGAAATAAGTGGACACAACACTAGAAGAATAATATGTATCGAGCTGATGCAATTCTGTTTAATGTATGTTTGGTGTTCGTACGCTTCATGTTCCTCTTGATTGAAGTAGTTTTCAAAAGTTTGATTTGAACCGTACTGGAGTACAAGCTGACGGTTATGTTACGCTTACTTGCATTTTAATCGAAAAAGTTCTCATGCTCATTGGGTTTTGATCTAGTTTATTTTCGGGATCTGTTTTCATTATAAGGAAATTACTGAAGTAGATTTGAAGTTGAATATGCATGTGTTCTTGCTAATTCCAAAATGTAACAGTAACATCGGAAAGCATAGACCATTTAATATTGGAATTGTCTCCTTAGTTCCTTAGCAAAAATACTGTAATATCTATAATGGGATTTAGTGTATTATTGTATGAATGAGTTGCTTTCAAGGATTGATTTGCACTATATTTTTTGGTAGTGTTTGTGGTTCATCGATTTATTCTTCGTAGTGGCTCTGATCGTTTAACACTGAACTATTCCTTCCAAGCTCTCGTGACTGAGGACAAGACATAACAAGAAAAGGGTGAAATCTTCCCTACAATTACAACCTTGGTCTTGTTTGGTGGAGGCGAGTGGAATATGGATAATTTACATCAGCAAACTGGTGGTGCGAAAGCACTTCTAAGCCTTCAACCCAGTTCTTCAATGTCTATCACTTATCATTCTCTTTTTGGCCCTCACAATGACCTTATGCTTCTTGAACTCGATGAGAGACTCCTCCCTGAAATCATGAAACAAAGGTGTATTCACTTAATTTTTGTTCTTGCACGGAATATTTGGTTATCAAGTTCGTACTTTAATTTTCTTTTGCGCTTATCTTCAACTTATTGCTCTTTTTTGTGCCTTTTATAGAGTAACTTTAAGAGGAGAGCCTGATGAAGATGCCGTTCTTTGTACTGCATCAAAGACTTACGCTGTTAAATTTGTGGGTACATCCAACTCCATGTTTCTTATACCTCCCTTAAATGAAGGTTCAGAATTCTGTAATAACAAATATGGCGACAGCATGGCGGTCGCGTCTGTCCTCAAAGTTGCTCCAGGTTGTATGGAACTTGTTGAGGTAGCACCAAAATTAGATGAACTAAAGAAGCTTCTCTCCCAAAACCCGTACAGTTTTAGTGAAGCCTCAGAGATGGACATATCGGACGAGTTGGAGAAGAGAGGGCTGGGTCTATACAGATGGGAGGATCTGGTCGAAAGAATACAAGCAAGTGACGGGGAACTAAAGTTGGGTCTAGAATCCCTTTCTGCAGTAGAGATTGATGGATACTGGAGGATTTTGGATGACAGTTATTTGCTCACAATTCTAAACATTCTTCTTCACAACGTGGTATTGAATGATTGGTCCATTGATGCACTTAACGAAGATGAAGTACTGAGCGTGCTAGAAACTGATGGATTTCCTAGAAATATAGCGAAGCATTGCTTGCAAGACTATTGTACTAGGGTGGATGAGGGTGATTGCGTAAGCTGCAAATGGAAATTGGACAAGAGGCGTGTTTGCGTGCGCCAAGCAAGAGAAATACTCAAAGAGGGGAAGATGAAACTTGAAATCTTTATGGAGAAGTGGATGCGGAAGCTTCCTGATGGGATGCATGCTGGTTTCGACATGTTGGAAGGCGAAGTTCTAACCGAAAAGCTAGGAGTTGAGACATGGTTATATTCTTTCAGCGTATCTTCTCTACCCTCTACTCCTGCAGAGCGCTTTTCCATACTATTTAAGCAGCGGGCGAAGTGGGAGTGGAAGGATCTGCAGCCATACGTTCGGTTAGATACATTATCTATCTATCTATTTATATATATCTTCAAATTGCATACTCAGTTTCCTCACAAGCTACGAGTTTCTTCTCGTTTGCAGGGATCTAAAAGTGCCTGGGCTTACTTCAGAAGCTTTACTCCTCAAGTATACTAGAAGAACTCAACCTACTGCGGAGGCAGAACCTGTTTACAGTGCAAGATAGAGTACCTTTTACATTATGATTAAGTAGACACTCTTTCACTTAATATATTTTAAATCACTAATCAAAATATAATATAGAAAATCATGTGGTCCAATGAAGATTAGTCAGAAGGGTTTGATTTAAGTGAACTCTACAGGTGATGAAGTTGTTCAAATTGATTCTCCTAAAAATAGTGAGCTGGTATTTATTTCTATTAATTTCTTTCTTGGTTGGACCGACCAATAGTTCAGTATCATTTATGCAACCATATATATCTTGTAGTATTATTGTACGATGATGTAAATTTATGACCACATGTAGTATTATTGTACGATGATCTAAATTTATGACCACATGTCTGTCTTGAATTGTGGTCCAACGCATAAGCATGAATTGACTTTCACAGTTTCCTTTTCTATAATTTTCATTGCTCCTGCTGTTTTTGTGATCTCTGTATTCTAAGTACGGATTACTGTGGATTGATGTAACGCAATAATCATTTATGAAGAGGAAAGATCCCTTTCCCTGTGAAGTTCTTTATTCTATTCCAACTGTAAAAGGAAATTAGTTTGGAAATTCATTTCCCCACCGATTATGTTCAATTCTTCCAACAACCATGCGACCTAACAATTTAAACTTTGTGTGTCTTTGCTAACCCAGTATTAGAAAATTTAAAATATTTATCAATTAAAAAAGAATCAGATGTACACTTGCCTACATTGATCATGGATTTTTTTCCTTAAATTCATTAGTCCCAATTACAAAATGGAAGAAATTAATCTGACAGAATAAAATCAAAATAATATTTACACCATTGATCCTAGAAACAGAGTAATGTAGTAGTAGGTATTATTATTATTATTATTTTAGATAGTAGGTAATGTATCAATAGAATTACCTATATTTGTCAAATCAAAAATATTCTAAATGAAAAAACCATAAATTTGTTGGGCTTGGAATATATAGTAGAGGAGTTTTGAGTAGGCCCACTAACAGAAAATCCGAGGCCCAACATAGACGGGGATACTTAATCTCTGCCGTCTATTCTCATCCACGGCCTGAAATCGCTCCCTCCACAAAGCAAACCTTTTGGCGGGAAAGATCGAAACTCACCACCTCCCTCGCTCTTTCCAATTTGTACCCTATGGTTGGATCCTCCATCTTCAATCTCCATTCTTTCATCCAAACTTATCACGCGAAATTGAAATTGCACTTGATCGTAAAATTGCTTCTGGGAACTCCGATTGATGGCTCCGCGGAAGAGGGCGAGCTCGGGAAGCAAGAAACCAAGCAATCCGAATCGTGAACCACAGCAAGCCCAGCCGTCTAAATTTGGTATCCAGCACTTCTTTGAGCGTCACTCCCAGACCCAGAAAACCCCCTCCCAGAATAGACATGATGTCCCCACATCTGATTCTGCCGCCAAAATGAACTCCCAGATGGTAGCTGAACCGATAGTGAATAATGCTGAAATGGGGGAGAAGAATCCTGGTGGCGTAGCTAGTTTAGGGAAGAAAGAGTCTAGGAGTGGATGTACGAAGGGTGCGAACCCTAGTAGTGATTCGGTAAATGCGGTTGTGAATGATGGTGTTTCTCGAAATACTAGAAGCAGAAGTGATGTGCCTGTGGCGGATCATTCTGGTTTATGCTGTGAGAGTTCTACCAAAATTTTTGATAATGGAGTTGTGGATGTAAATAATTTGGAAAAAGCGGGAAATTCTCGATCTCAGGGTACACCCCTGGATACACCGACGGAAAATTTATTGCCGGCGGTGATTGATTTCGAGGACAATCGAAGGGAGGTGACACCAGAGACATCCAAGTCCGCCTCCGTTAAGCGTTTCAAGTTTTCACCTGGAATGGTAATAGTAGTTATTCCTCAATTATTTTCATTGAGCTTCGGTGGCCTATGGTTATTTGATATGTATGCGCATGGATAGACTTCTATATGTTACCGGTTAAAATATTTGAGGATAGCTTAGTGAAGCATATTGAGGCGGAACGACATTACCTAAAGAAACTTGATTTGGTCAGCTTTGATCACTCACAGTGGGAAACTAGTGCAAAGATTTTTGTAATTTCCATATGTAAGCTATTTGCGACATCTTGTGAAGAAAACACATGTTGATTGTGTACGCATTCAGTGCCTACTGGAGTCATATTGCAAAGACCCACAATTTGGATTGCGTCTTCGGTGTAGTTCCTTTTTCTTCTTCTGAAACTGTGAAAAAATGTCAAATTCATTCTTCTCTCCCATAAATGTGGCCGGTAGTTAGGTTCATGTTAAATAAAACTTTCTTTACTAAGTGAAAAAGTTGATATATTGCTCAGGACCAGTTTGCAGATGTTGTGAGAGTGGTGAATATTTTTTCTCTGTCATTTTTGTGTTAAAATCTGTTCTTTTTTCTTTCCCCTTTTGCACTCTTTGCAGCTAATCAAGCAGAGCCAGGATGACATAGCTGATGAGGTAACATGGAGAATTTCTCCAGTAAACGAGAAGCTGCAAGCTATTTCTAAGAATTTACCTGGGAGGGTAAGGGTGTTGGCAGATTCTACTAGGTTTAACTCAATGATTAATCAAGAATGCCCTCGTGAAAAGGTTCTCTAGATTTTATTTTGGTTTTACCTCATTCCTTCCTTTGATTTTGGAAGTAATTTATTCTAGCATTTGCAGGTGAAAATTTCATCTAGCATGTCTGGAAAGCTTGAAAAATGGATTTCTTCACCTCCACTGAAGCCTCATAAGAATCTGTTAACATGCTCTGACGGGATTGCCTCAATAAAGTCTGACCAAGGTCATGATTTAAGTCGTCGTGGAAATCATAGAAATTTGAATAGTGATAAATCTGAGTTACGTGATACTCGGAGCCCGTTCTCTACTCCACCCTCACTGCCCTTTTGCCATGATAAGGTGGTCTAAATTATAATTTCAGATCAGTATTTTCACTTTCTTTAAGATAATTATATTAATTGAATTTGAGGATACAGGAGATGCAGGCTGGTGAAGTGGACCACAAAGGAGTGCCAAGTCAACTGGGTTCAAGACAGCACAAAAAGGTTATAATTTGTTGCAAATCCAATCATATTTATTGTTGTTTCTCCGCCTAAAATTAGACATCAGATTCAGAAATATATTCTTATTTCTTAATGCAGAAACTGTTTATCTTGTCTCATGCCAGGCTTTAATCGAACTCTTAGATGAAGTAGAGGATGTAATTTCTGTAGAAAGTGCATTATGTAAAGATGATAAATCACACTTGGATGATAAGAGTTGTTCGAAAGCTGATCTTGTTGTACACAGCTCAACAAATTCAGAGGAAAATAGAGCCACCACGGGCTCTGATTTCAATTTTCTTGTATTGGAGGTGTGAACCTATAAAGCTTTCCTTATTTACTTCTCGGAATACAATATTCTCCTGAAATAGTTTAATATTTACCTCTGCCATAGGTTTCAGAACAGCGTGGACCACCGGGATCATCTGGTCATACATCCCCTTTTAAGGTATGCATGCTTTTCTTGTTGGACATTCTAATGCTACTAGTAAGGGGCCTTATAAGTGATTTCATCATAGGTGCTGCGCTTGTTGAATGAGCAAAATGGAGCCGAACGGGCCTTGCAATTATGGGATGAATGGTGAGTAGATTGAGTCAGTGATTAGAAAGCAACTGTTTTTGATATATGTAGTCTCACAATGTGGATTATTTTATTAATGTAGTAGATGCTCGAAGCAGGATACTCTCTATTCCTTATTTTGAGAGTCATGCAACTGCAATACATTATCTCTACACTCATGTAATGTCACTTGAACTCAGACTCCATTTCCGCTACTAAGCAGTGAACAAAGATAATGTTACTGTAGACCTGCCAATTGGACTAGCCAATAGCCATATTCATCCATTCCTATTTCTGTTTGTTTTGCACCTTGGGTTTAATATGTTCTTCTGTGAGTCGAGAGCTATGCCAAATCCTTAGTCTCATCAAATAGGTTGTGTTGTGCTCAATATTTTTAGAAGCTGCTATAAATTTTATTTACAGTGGTTATTTTTTTTAATCCAATTAGGTACTCCAGTGCCGTGGCTCCTGGAGATACTGTTCATATCATTGGTGAGTTCGATTCCCAGGGGAAATGTGATGTCAATCGTGAGAAGAACTTTTTGGTTGTCCACCCAGATATCTTGGTTTCTGGAACTCGGGTATTACCAATGACTCATTCTTTTCTTTGTTCAGTTTGACCTTCGTCTTGTATGCACGCATACAATCATCATATCTAGTTTATGATCCCTGCTTTGCCCTCTTTCCTAATTTTTCGCTCCATTGTCTCACTATAGGTGTCTGCTAGTTTCACCTGCCCAAGACGCACTATCCTGGACGAGAGGATAAAAAGCATGGAGTATTCAACAGCAGCAATAATGGGAACCTTGTTGCATCAGATTTTTCAGGTTATAAGAAACAGCAATTCTATAACATATTTTGAGATTAGCCGCTGGCTGTCAGATGCGATTTTCCTTGAACTAACGTTTATTTTTTCTAGGCTGGCCTCACCAGTGAATCCCCCTCGAAAGAAATTTTAGAAGAATATGCCAGAACAGTGCTTCAGAAAAATCTTGAGAGTCTTTATGCATGTGGAGGTGGAGACTTAAAGGATTCCCTTTTGTATCTGTCTCATTTTCTGCTTAATGTTTCAATTTTCTTTTAGTTTTATATTATAGCAGCTGAGAAATTGACATGTACTCCTAGAATGCAGGCTATCATTTTTTTCCCAGGCACTAACTCGTTTTCATTGATTATTGCAGCGAATGAAAATGATAGTTTCAGAACTTTGATTGAGGCAATCCCAAAAATGTTGAATTGGATATCCTCGTTTCGAGATTCAAAGGTAGATAATCTTATGCTAAAGCTATAATTTGCATTCAAGTGCTACACACTACACAGTTAGAATGCTGTAGCATACACAAAATCTCCAAAGTTTTTCTTGTAGTACAAGATAAACTTATGGAACGATACCTTTTTTTATTTCCTTTCCTTAATCTTTGCTGTTTACACATTAAGGTTTGATCTTAAAGCGCCTTAACTTTTAACTACAACTCATTTCCAATTCTACGGGAATCACAACTGCTGACCTGGGTTTATCATTACCCCTTTTAGGGTTTGAGAAGCCCAACCGTCGACTTTAAATGTGATGAAGGACTGAAGAAGATTGAAATTTGTGAGGTAAGGGGTTTTCCTATCTATAAGCACATAATTGAAGTAACTATTTTATCCCATGATTATTATTGCATCTTTTATTGATATTGTATATGAATTTTGATATCTATTAAAACAAAGAAATATGAGATTATGCCTCAATGGAGAACTGATACGAGTTCATGCTTGTGAAACATAAAACTAACCAATTATTCTTTACATTCAGTTGCGAGGTTCAAGTTTTCACAAAATGCAATCTACTAAACAAGATATAAACATCTATTGTGTTTTTACACATTGCGTATACTTTATATTTCCAATCTATGTTTCTATCAATCCAGTACTTTCCGGAGCTTGGCAAGAAAACAATAAATATGCTTTATGGTTGATTTAAGTTTAAAATTTTATTTATAGGTAATTGACATTGAAGAAATGGCTTGGGCGCAAAGGTACGGATTGAAAGGAATGGTTGATGCTTCTATCCGAGTAAGAACAAACACAAATTCTGCAGAAGCTAGTGAAACAATTATGCCTCTGGAGTTCAAAACCGGAAAGTCAACAAGTGGACAGGTGTGTTAATTTTTAACGCCTTTATGTGAAAGAGCAGTACATGTTTTAGTATGACCTCATTTACTGGATGTTCTCTAACAGACATTGTTTTTTCAATCCTTTTCTGGAGTCTAGTATAATTCTTTTCACATTCTTTGCATGATGCAGACTGCAATGGAGCATAGTGCACAGGTTATGTTATATACTCTCCTGATGTCAGAGCGGTGCGTGGTCAGCAAGATGTTCTTACACACATATTTTCGAAGCTAGCAACTCTGTGTTCTTGTTCAATATCCTTCTTTAGTTACATACATTTTTTATCCTCTTTCAGATACATGATGAACATCGAATACGGTCTTCTTTATTATCTTCACACAGATCATACACAGGTTGGTCAGTATACTTGGTTTCTTCCTACTACTCTTGATTTCTCAATATTTGAACACTAGCATTAATACTTTGTGCAGGGAATTTCTGTTAAAAGATCCGACTTAGTAGGGCTCATTATGCGACGGAATGAACTGGCAAATGAGCTGCTGAAGGCCTCAACAACTCAGCAATTGCCGCCAATAAAACAGGCATGTATCTTCAGCTCTGATATTTTTCTTTCTCCCATTCAATTTTTGATAAAATTTCTCATATTATAATAAAATCTTTTACCAAATCTATTTCATGCAGAGTCCAAGTATTTGTAGAAGTTGTCGGCACCTGAATGTCTGCAGCATATATAACAAGGTATGTCATCTTAATCTCATGTGAGGTCTTCCTTAGGTATTTAGAAGCTAGATATTACTTGGATTCACCGTATAAAACTTGAAACACAGATATACCCCGTTTGACATGCTTGTATTCATTGAGAGCAAAGTAAGACTACTATAAAATTTGAAACACAGATCTACAAGGGAAATTTTCTGAACATAACACCAATAGTTTTAGGGACTGTATCAAGATCATGCACTCTAATTGTATAGAGTAGCGCAAATGGTTTGAATCGTTTGATCAACAATCACTTGAGCAGTCTGCAGTAGGAGTAAGAGTTTCTTTTCACTTTGCAACTATTGCTTGTTTTTTGCATGTGATCTAATAAGTTCTCTTTAAACCAGCTAGACTAAACTTCATGTGAGCAGAATGATAATTTATAGCGGTCATTTAGCCATAGATAGAATCAAGCTGATGAGTGACGTAGCATAAAAAAAGTTTAAAAGGATAAATTTGACTCATTTGCTTCTACTGGAGTCGAGTTACTATTGAACAATACCAGTATCTTGTGAAATTTATCTTGCTAAGTTTGCTTTTCTGTGAAGGCATATGGCAGTACTGCTGAAGGAAGTGGACTTGGTGACATGTATGATTCGCTTGTCTCCCATTTAACCACAACACATACCATTTTTCTCCAGAAATGGGAGAGACTAATTGATCTGGAGGCTAAATATACGGAGGTAGTGTGACTGAGTTGCTACTATTTTACTCGAGTCTCTGATGCCCTTTTTTAATTTTATAATTTCTGTATGTAGATTGCGAAGAAAGAGAGCTGGATATCTGACAGTTCCAGGAATGGCCACCATCCCATTTCTCTATCATCCTTGATTCTTGATAATTCAGAGAAATTATCACAGAAAAGCTCAAAGAGCAACCGATTCTCTTACCGCTTTGTTTCTCGAGGATACCCCTTGGTTGATGCTGAATCCTCAAGTACTTCCCCTCCCTTAGAGCATATGTTCCGCAATGGGGATTATGTGGTATGTTCCTTTTCATGTCCTTTGAACTTTTGAAGTAAGGAATTAAACTACTCCTATCAAGTCATCAACAAAAGGACGCTTAGTCTAGCTTTTAACAGGATATGCATTTTTTTTTACTGTCTTTTAGTTATTATCTGGCTGCGGCACTCTGCTCAATAATAGTATATTTCTTATGTAACCTTAAAAATATTTCTTGGTTCTTCCTATCAGCATTTGAATACAAATGATCTTCTTACAGATTTACTTGCTACATTCACCCTTTTATCAGTGATTAGCATTTCAGGGTTTCACAAACATGCTTTTTAGTTTTTCAGTGATTTGAGAGAGTAGGTATTTGTGTACTATCATATTCAAATATATAGTAACCTTAACTTTGTATGTACTGTCACAGATATTAAGCACTGAACCAGATCATCTACGAGTTGCTAATGGGATCATTGTTGAGATTGGTAACTCCCATATCTCGGTACGTACATCAATTTTGGTTCTTGGTATGTTAGTTGCATACTATTGCATCTCCTCCTTCCTGAAGAAAAGAAGTTGCTACCACAAAACTGCAGCTGCATCAACATATTTGATCAGTAATTCTACATGTAATATAAAATCTATTACTACTATTGATAATAATCATAATTATACAAATATGTCTTGTACTTTTTAGGTATCTTTGGCAAAGCGATTAAGGCTTCCAGGGCATAGTTCTAGGTCAATAGGAGAAGATCCCCATCAGCTATCCTGGCGAATTGACAAAGATGAAGTCATGACATCCTTTTCAATCATGAGGTTGGCAAACATTCTTAACTGTTACATAGTTTTTCAGCTTCTTTACAAGAGCAGAACAATGATGTGATGGTACCTGTACCTTTATTAGGTTCAATCTTATCCAACTCTTTTTGCAAAATGAAAGTAGTTCTTGTCTGAGGAAGAAGGTTGTGGATCTTGAGGTAAATCTTCTGAATATTAAATTCCCCCTTAATATAATATTTGTTCTCTTTAAGTAACAAAATAAACTTCCTATGTCTATTTACACAATGGTTGCAGATGCCTAGATTTGATGGTGGCTGCATTTTTAGTCAAGATCCAGCTATTTCATATGTGTGGTCGGAGAAAAGTTTAAATGATGATCAAAGAAGAGCTATACTCAAGGTCAAAGTCTAGATATTTTGTTCATGGCTAAAGCCAAAAGTATTATTTCTAGTTGTCATAAATATTTGGAATCATTTTTTCTTGTTTTAGTTGATAATAACCCTTAGAAATTCACTATTGGCAGATACTCACGGCTAAGGATTATGCTCTTATTCTTGGAATGCCTGGAACAGGCAAAACATCCACCATGGTACATGCTGTGAAGGCATTACTGTTAAGAGGTGCATCCATTTTGCTCACATCCTACACAAACTCGGCCGTTGACAATTTACTAATCAAACTGAAAGCTCAGGTCATTATTTATCCTTGCTTCATCATTTCATGATTGTGAGTTGTCCAAGAACTATGGTTCTCCATGTTAATTCTACATTTAGTTCTCTAGTAGTGCTTCTTGTTTCTTGTTGCATATTTGCATATTTTTGTGGGTTCCGTTGCATGACACTATTTGAGGACTTCTGCAGGGCATAGATTTCATTAGAATTGGAAGGTACGAGGTGGTGCATGAAGAAGTTCAGGAGAATTGCTTATCAGGTTCGGTTGTTGGTTTGTGACAAGTATAGCCTCATTTACCATCTTAGTTGATGATTTTTTATTCAACCGTTGTGATGACAGTAATGAATATGGGTAGCACCCTGGAGATTAAGGAAAGGCTGGAAAGAGCTAATGTTGTTGCTGTTACGTGCTTGGGAATAACTACCCCATTACTTACTTACAAGAGATTTGACATATGCATCATGGATGAAGCAGGACAGATAACACTACCGGTATTTTGTCTTTTGTTTGTTAATAATTTTGTTAGGCATCAATATTTGTTGTTTTTGTGTAATGCTTGCTAGGAATTCTGATTTGATATGTGTAATCCCTTTCTTTATTATAGATATCAATCTTGGCATGATTTTGGAAAGGGTTAATTTGGTGTAAATTCATGAACATTGCACAAATTCTGGTTTTCCTTGATATACTATAATTTGTTAGAAATACAATAATTTTCACTAAACAAAATTTCTCATGTTAATAAGTTTATATTAAATAAAATTGGATGAATCGCCATCTAATATCTCAATTATAAAGCGGTACATTGTCGTGTTAGTATTAGTTGATACTTAGTTTAGGCTGCCGACTAATAGGCCAAGTGCACAATATACATTGACATGTCAGCTTTGATTTTGGCAAGAATAATTTTTTTCAAAAAGTATGAAAGTCGTTGAATTTCTTACACTTCTATATATCATGGAAAATTTATGTATTTATACTAAATTAACCTTCTGTAAATTACAAACCTAGAAGCATTTAAATTAATCAAACTGCAATAATCTCTTATGGGAATGATCTTATTAACAATTATTTAGGAGAAACATCAATGCAGGTCCTCTCTATATGATCTTATCTTACATTTGCCACTTTGTTTTGAGGTTGAGATTTAGCTGCATGGTAATTTTCTTGATAATCAGGTATCCTTGGGCCCACTGGCATTTGCGACAAAATTTGTTCTTGTTGGGGATCATTATCAGTTACCTCCACTTGTTCAGGTCCATTTCTTTCTTCATAAACATAATGCTACCAAGTCTTATTGATATATTGCTGACTAAGATATTTTAAATGCATATCTGGAATCAGAGTCCAGAAGCTAAGGAGAATGGGATGAGTGTGAGCCTCTTTTGCAGGCTTTCTGAAGCACATCCATATGCAATTGCAGCTTTACATTGCCAGGTACTCAATTTCCATTAACCTCCCGTTTTGTTCATTTGGTAAATATTTATACCCAAATCTTGTACAATATGCAGTATAGGATGTGTGCATCCATAATGGAACTGTCGAATGCATTGATATACGGAAATAGATTGCGGTGTGGTTCTACAGAAATAGAGAATGCGAAGCTCAAGTACAGGTCTTCAATGACTTCACCTGCATGGTTAATGAAGGTCTTGACAGAATATTCTGTTTATCTTCTCCTTGTATATATTTATTTTCCCAAGTTAAAACAACATGCCAATAAATGAACTAGTCCCTACTCCCTAATGCCATGTCAGGATCTAAATTTCTTTTTCTAAGTTAAGGAAAAATGCCATTTAAAACCTGAACACTGCATGTCAAGTACTGGCTGTTGTATTTTGCTCTTGCTATTGACCACCATGACAGTTATACATATGAAGTTTCATTGAGAGTATGAGTTATTAGTCCATATTGTCATTGCATGAACTTATGGGTGACCAATCAAATTCTTTGTTAGCTCTAAAGTTATAAATTCTTGAAGCTCTCTTCTGAATAAGAATTATCCGATAAATTAACTTGGTTAATATTCAGCAGGCTCTGGATCCAAACCAACCTGTGATATTTATCAACACAGGTTTGTTCTTTCCCCCTCTTCATATTAAACATTTGATAATTATATATGCGCTTCAACAATCTATTCCTTTTCTTTATATAGATTTGCTGCCTGCTTATGAAAGCAATGACCGCAAAGCAATAAACAATCCAATAGAAGCACATATTATTGCAGAGGTGAAAATGCCCTATCTATTAATAGTCTCTATCTGAAGAATATTTCACTTGTTCTAAATATAAATGCATGTTATCAAAACTCCTTCCTTGTGATTAAACAACGAATGTAATATGTTTCTTTTGTATTTGTTATTAAGACAGGCCGTCAAAACTCTGTTACTAAGAGGCATTGAAGGGAAAGATATCGGGATCATTACTCCTTATAACTCTCAGGCTAATCTCATTCGAGGAGATGTTCCCGAACCTGTGGAGATACACACCATCGACAAATATCAGGTAATGCTTATTGATGTATTTATGATATGAAGTTAATTTACTGTTAATGAGATGAGTTGCCCACTATTAGTGAGATAGAGCTATCTTGTTCTAAGACATGCAATGCTCTCACCTGTATGCATGAGTGATTGCTAAAGGATTGATAAATTATCTCATGTTTGTACAGGGAAGGGATAAGGACTGCATATTAGTGTCTTTCGTGAGGTCTTCTGAAACCCCTAGGAACCACACATCTTCACTTCTTGGAGACTGGCATCGGATAAATGTAGCTCTTACTCGTGCCAAGGTTCAGATTGTTACTATCCTTGACTGTCTATACTCTATACTGCTTATCCGATTTACATTCGCATGAAATGACGACCTTGGAAGCTCTAGACACTTGTCTGCAGTTGTTTTACGAATGATATAAAAAATCGAATGCATTAATTAATTAATCTAATATGGCAACACTCTTATCTGTCATGTTGATTTTGAGCAGAAGAAGCTGATCATGGTGGGATCATGCAGAAGTCTGTCAAAAGTGCCATTGCTAAAACTCCTGATTGAGAAGGTAGAAGAGCTTTCTGGTATGTTGGTTGTTTCCAATAAGGAAATCAGACATCGGCTGCTTGATCTAAAGAGATGTTCTCAACTCATCTGAGTTTTACAATTTTGCTTATAATATTGGCAAATTATGTAGAATGTGTCTTTGCTACAAAAATGAAAGAGGCATGGGAAAAACAAATAAGGGGGAGGAGGAGTATTCTCTGTATGTAGTAATAGTAATGTTGTTAAATTAAACATAAGATGTATATGGCTTTGCAAGTTCCAAGTTGCAATGTAGATGAGTAGTAGTATAAGATATTATGACTCAAATTAAGTGAATACCTTCAATACAAATTATACAAATTTGCAACTACCAACACTTTTTTAAATATACTTGCGGAGTAGTATGTGCTATGTGATGTATGAAGGATTTTAAAGGTGTATCACAAGGGATTGGTTTATTTATAACTTTTAAATTAATGAATGATGTAAAAGATAAAATTATTGTATAATTTATAACTTTTAATTGTTATATTTTTTGTTATTTATGGAAATAAATCAACTTTAATAGAACAATCCAAAAAAATAATATTAACAATATGAATGAAGTATAAACTATATCTTAATTAATAAATCTTAATTAAAATGTAAAATTAATAAATTTTACAATTATATATTTATTAATTGAGTTGTGCTAGTTGCAAATAAAAGAACGATTCTATTATTAAAGATAGGCACAAGAGGCAACAACTATTCAAATCAGCAAGTAAAGAAAGCGTTTCGGATTTATGCTAATATTGGTCTGTAAACACTACAACAAAATTCCAAGTTGAAGTCGTATGCTTTGATAGTAAGAAACAGAAAACGAAGTTACTAAATCCAGATCAAAAAACTTAACTAAAGAAAAATCTCTCTTAAATTGGTACGAAAATGAAGTCATCGTTGTTGAACATGACAGCACAAAATCGAAATGATTCTCTTTAGTCGAAAGAGATTACTTCTTCAGAGACATCCAACAGTTCCTCGATTTCCACTTCTTTCGCTTCGTACTCTTCTTCCTCATCGCTGACTTCCCCATCACGCAGTGCTTGTCTCTGCAACTTATCTTCTTCATGCAACCTCTTCCATTCGCTGACCCACCTACTCCATTCTTCTTTCAACATCTTTCTTTTTTCACGATCCTGCTCGCTCAGCAACATCGAAACATCTTGATCCTCAGCCTCGTATTTTTTGCTGTACTTCTTTAAATTCTTGGCTATCTCCTCTTCCTTCTCAGCTGTCAAGAATGACGGAGGCCTTGGGCGCCACAAAAACTGCATTTTAAACCGTGCAACATGGTGAACAAGAATGGCACATAGGTGGTAGGTACTACTATCCCAATGATCAGAATCTATGTGTATTCAGAGCTCCCTCACTCTCATCCTCCTTTTGTGTACTTTTCCCCAAAAATGAATCATCCATATAAATAATTGGAGAAACTTACTTGGAAGAAATGGTCCTTAAGGATTCGGTAGAGCAGTTTGCCATTAAAGGACCACACATTGAACCCATTTTCCATCTCATGAACAGATGTGACGGCTGTCACAACGTACCTATTCAGACCAAAAAGACCCTCAATATAACTAGCAATAATTTGTCAACTCATTCACCATCTTGCAAAGAGATTTAGTACCAATTAAAATTTTACCTCCCAGTAGGGTCCCACTCAACATCTGTAGCCATAAAATGCTCAGTTTGAGCCATGGTCTCGAGCTCATCAACATTATAAAACTCCAATTGTCCATTGAAACCTTTCAACCCAGCCAGAATAATAAAGCGGCCACCTGGAGACCAGTAAAGTGCATTTGCCTGCTTGCCCTTAATAGTAGTGAGCTTTGAAACCCGGCCAGTGTTAGTCCCACTACGCATAGAGTAGAAACTCACATCAGGCCTAGGATTATCACCATGAATAACTGCAAACCTGTGGCCTTTTGGCTCCCAAGCAAAGGCAATAATCTTGTCATTTTTATTTTCAAGCTCAAGAACCTCAATAGGTATGTCCCTTTCCTTGACCCTGAAAAGCTCAAAGCCAGTATATGTACTTTTCTTTGTTTTTGTGTATCGATCAACTTTAACAGCAAGGTAATCCCCATTACTTTGCCAGTACAATTTACAATCACTAACATTGAAGAGATTCTTTTGCCTCAATTCTTCTTTGCTTGGAATTTGGATGAGACTCACCTAAAATCAGAGAAAGAAGTCAATCAAAGAATGAGTAAGGAGAGATATTAATACTTCCAGAAAATTTATTGCATGCTCACCTTAGCAGGCTGATTTCCTCCACCCAGCTCAGGTGAAAAAAGCGCAAGAATGGAATCCGTAGGTGACCAGCTAAAATCAACAACATTTTCTACCTTAATAGATTTCTTGTCAACGAGACTAAATGTTTCAGTCTCGTAAACAGAGACAGCATTTTTTCCTATTCTGGCAAAGTACTTATCTTCTCGTCCACCACCCCACCTGAAAATAAAAAAAGTGCTTCAACACATTAGACAGCTTCCAAACCAGAGAAAGAGAAGAAAATTTTGATCTTTACTTTTAACTGATGTTGTATTAATGTTTTATAAAAATGATGTTGTATTAAGAAACAGGGAAGGTATGGGAACTTAAATACCAACATGAATGCCAACTCACCTGAAAACAGGCCAGGACACACCACTGACACCCCCAGTTCCACTGATAGCGAACTCATCGGCGCTCCCTTTGAAATCTCTCATCACTTTTCCACTTCTCACATCAAAAATGATAATCACCACCCTCTGTCAGAAATTATTTAATATTGTCAAATCACCAAACTTTACTTATATTGGAACGTAAGTGGCAACACAGAAAACAGTATCATTAAAAATATATTACATGGGTGTCACGGGGATTGCTTGGCTCCTGGCTGCTGTAAGTCACCAGAAATTTCTCACCAGGTGAAAAGTCTATCAGTTTTACCTGCAATTTACACCATTAAAGCCAAAATCCATGACATAAAGAATGTGGCAGTGCATATCAGATGCCAAAACTACCTGAGAATGCTGATATCGCATCAATCTGTTGAAAGTGGTAGCACCACCCCAAACAGCAGCGCCCTGCCTGTGTACTGTGGCCAAGTAAGTACCTAAGGGAGACCACTGAACAAAACTTTCTGTCCAATACTGTAACAAGAGGACATTTGTGTTAGTGTGAATCACCTAAAGACAGGCTGTTGCACAAGCATATGAATCACAAATTCTATGATTACAAATATCATCAGAGTCAAGATAATGTGTTATTAGTTATTACTGCATAAAACTATTTCCGAACTCATAAATGAGAATGCTCATGTTGGGCACAAGGACAGAAATATCAGAAAACTGAAAGTTTACTCACGGATCTTTTGTAAACAAGCTCAGGTTTAGATTGCCTTGCATCATTCCACAGAACCTCAGTATCAGTGCCAGCACGGATAACAAATTGATCACGGGCTTTTTCATCCATGAGCCATTTTTGAAGATTTTCCTGCAACAGTTGACAAATCATAAAAAAAACCAAGAAATGCAAGAAAGGGAGTTGCTAATATATCAGATAGATAGTTGGTTCCTCTTGCCCCAGGCACCATATGTTACAACTTCCATGTGAGTACGAATGTGAGAAACTAACCCCTGGAGTATAAGGCTTGCTTTCTGGAGGCGCCCACTCCTCTGGAACCTTAAGAAACTTCTCAATATCATCAAACATAGTAACAGAAAATACGTGAGATCGATCTAGCTTGTACCCATCGGTCCTTTCCTTTGCTACATCAGCTTCCTACAAACCAATCATGGAGGAAAGGGATGATTTTGATTATAATTCTACATTAACACTTAAAATACGGAAACTCTGCTCCATGTATTAATCAAGTCTTTGGAGTTTTTAAAAGTTTATAAAAACACAACTCTCCCTCCCATCCGCAAAAAGAACAATAAACAAGAAGTTGAAAATTTAAGACAAATTGGTTAAAGTTAGTAGTCTCATAAAATCCAGAAGACATTATATATATATATATATAGAATCATGAGATGACAAATAACAGTATACATGACCACTAGGGAAATAGCAGCAAAACAAAATGCTGAGATTTCAATATTAATTGAAAACAAAACGATAAATGAATTGAAAAAGAAAAAAGAACGATTAGCAAAAAATTACCTGAGGATTTTTAAACTCAATGAAGCAGTAACCGAGTGTTTTCTGAGTCTCGGGATCAACCGGCATCCAGAGACCATCTTCCTTCATATCACCCATTTGACTGTAAATTTTCCTAACCACTCCTTCTAACTTCTCAAATTTATCCTTCGGCACCACCGGGAGATTATCAACCACTATAATGTTCCGGAAACTCTCTTCGGCTTCGAAATCTTCCTCCTTCTTCAAGTCCTCATCGTCACTGCAACAATATTCCACCCCCAAGAGCATCAATTGAAAAAGTAGCTTCTTTTATTAAGAAAACACAGTAATGTCATCCGAATTAATACCTGCTGATACCGAAATTTTCGCCGGCGGGGAGGCGAATAGAATCGAGATCGATAGATTCTAGGTCTACGTTGAGGCGAGCGGCAGTGGCCTGTATATCTTCCATAGAAATCAAGTCCACCATGCTTGATTACTGGTGATTTGTGCGAGTTAGGGTACGTGTATATAGTCGATGTATGTGCTTTTCTGCAACTGAGCCAGTGCGGAAGATGCGCAGCTTGAGAGAGAGGCGAAGAGGGAGAGATATGAGCGAGATTAAGGTTTTCGCTTCTGGAGACTGTAGCTAAAGATTTTGCTATCTGTAATAAATAAAATAACTCCAAATATTTTAAGACAAATAAATACTCCCTCTATTTCTTTTAATAAAATGTAGTAATTCATTTTATAGCCCCCATTTTAAAATTAGGATTGTAAATGAATTGGACTAAAATAATTTTAATACTATTTGCTTGAGCTCTACTCATTTAAATATTAGAGTGTTTGAATTGAAACAAAAAACAATATCATCAACACTCTATCACTTGTATTCTTAACTCAATTAAAGACTCACAAATAAGTTCATGAACAAATGAACTCAATAAATCAAATGAAATCGATCTTGAACTCAATTCCTTTACTATCAAATCAAGTTTGAACATATTTTAAATTTAAATTTGAATAACTTGAAATTAACTTATTCATTTACATCATAACGAAAACACTATCAAAGAATAGTCGATCATAAATTGTATTCTAACATAAATACCAACAATGACCATATTATTTATAATACATATAGCTACATTAGTTTCCTCAAGGGAATTAAATCCACGTGACTTTCTAATAAATTTTAATAAAAAAATATAGAATATTTTTTAATGAATAAAAAAATTCAAAAGTATAATATATAATTTAAAATATTAAATATTTTGTTGTATTTATAAAAAAAAAACATTTTTAGTAGACAATATAAATAAATAATAAAAATATATTTTCGTTAAATTTAGTTATAAATTTTGCTTAAGTTCACTGTAAATTTTGCTTAAGTTCACCGAATTGAATTGTGTAGAGGCACTATTATCACATGTTCCAAACACTTCTAAACAGTCTCAATCAGGCAATTAATCTATAATTCATGTAGTACTCACTCCGTCCCAATTAGCTTGAGTCGTATTCTTTTCGAGCCGTTCCAACTAACTTGAGTCATTTTCTTTTTATGACATTTTTATCACACACACAAATTTAAATAATATATATTTTTATTATTACTTTATACTTTAAACATACATTCAACATACAGTTCTTAACTCCTTAATTCCCGTGCCGAAAAGAAGTGCCCAAGTTAATTGATACAGAGGGAGTAGTTTCTAATAACTAATCTGATCTCATGGCGTGTGATGTGACACATACTTATTTATTCAAACGCATAACTCATTATACTAAAATACTGAAGGAAGGCTACTCTTCCATCACATACTTCATAAAATTAGAGACATCATCATAAGTATATATAGATATATACTACTCAGTTACTGGTATCTAATCTTGAACACTCACTTCCCTCAATACTTTAGCAGCATCCTCCGGCAGAACAGGGTTGATGTAGCAGCCGCTTCCGAGCTCGAATCCTCCCACCACCGTTAACTGAGGAACTATCTGTATAAACCAGTGAGAGAAAGGCAGTTGTGCGGAGTCCATTACAAGAGGAGCACTATGAATCATCATATTATATGGTGGGTTTTTCAACTGCAAACACATCTTTACCAGCACAAGCTTCAACAAACCACCAAGATCATTCGCCTGTACCAAATGCTCATATACTGATTATCGTATTAACAAATGCATAGACTAGAAGTGGGTGAGTAAGAATGTATTACCATAGCACTATCAAGCTCGTGAAGATGAGAAGAGTGACGACGAGGAATGATCCATATCTCGAATGGAAAAGTGGCAGCGAAAGGCACGATCGACTTGAAATGGTTGGACTCGTGAATGAGTAGATCAGGTTGTGTAACTTGGCAAAGGGCGCATTCTCCAGTTTGCCCGAAATGGTCCTTCATGCTTTGAATCCTTGCAGAAGCTGTGGGTGGAATGATGGGGAGTGCTAGAATTTGACTGTGGGAATGGCTCATCGACGCCCCCGCTGTGGCACCGTGATTCTTGAACACCTAATGTATCAATTAACTAATTCCATATTCAAATCTAACCACGTAGGTAGGCTTAAAACTCATCCAACTATCAAAACTGGAATCATCTCTATGCAAATGGCAGAATTATAATTTTCCAAACTCAATGAGCATGAGCCAATTCTGAATTTTAATGGAATCTGAGGAACATCAATTTTAAGAGAGAGGGGAAGAAGAGGAACCTGGACATATTTAATGGAATCGAAGGCGCGAAGCTGATCGATCCGCTTCTTATACGCGAGCAGCACATCAGCAATCTGATGTGGGGAGAGATCGGCGAGGTGAACGGGGTGAGTCGGCGATTCGATCACCACGTCGTGAAACCCGAACCCGGCAACCGCAGACTGAGCTCCGCCGCACTCATCCTTTGGGGGGTCCAAATCGCGGGAGAGAGCAGGGTAGAGGTTCTGGATCACCCGAATCTTCCAATCGGAGGTGGATTCCGGCGGGAAGCGGAAAATCTCCGGCGCGCACTCGTGCTCGTGACCGGCGCAGAAAGGACACTCGGTCTGAGCATTGGCGGAAGAAGTGGCGTCGGTCTTGGCTTTGAAATCGGAGGGGCGGCGTGCTCTGGCCGGAGAGAAAATAACCCACCGATTGTGAACCGCGTCTTTCCGGATCGCGGGGCTCCGACTTGTTGCCATTTGCTAGATTTTCTGATACGGCTACCGCTTATTTTCTTCTCTTCGCTGCTAAGGGCGGTTTTCGATTATTATTCGAGATTAAATTAGTTTGAATTGTGCTGTGCGGGTCAAATTATTTGAAATTAATTTTATTACATCAGTTAAGCTAACACTCATAATTCATAATTAATCTTACATGGTATCTTATCGAGATTAAATATGGCTTATAAACTTTCGAATTGAATAATTAATCAAACTAACATTAAGAATATTGCATACTGCAACTTATGGCTTGGGCTCGGCCCACTTCAAAACTACAGAACATAAATGCAAATTATTTTTATTTGATTTTCAGAAGTGCAAATGCGTGAGCATCTTTTGTTTTTTGGGCACCAAACCTATCAATTATTAACGAGTAAAAAAGTTTTTTTTTTGGTAATTTCATTACCCAATTCTGGGAGAAATCGAATTTTGAAAAGTTGTCATGAAGTAAAACCAAAATGGGGGAACCCACATGTTTCTAGTTCTAATCAAAAGCATAGGAATGGCAGGTAGAAACTGAACTAACTAACATATACAAACATAAAATGGTAACATGAGAGGACTCTCAATAGATTTGTACAATGTGACTACACTTGTTCTAATACACTCATATTGGAATTTCAGCAAAATGGGTTTACTTTTCAAGTGTCACTGAAACTGCAATGACAAGTTAAGGCTTTCACGAGCACTAGTAATGTCAGTCGATGCCGAGGCTCGAGTAAGGTTCAAAGCCACCCTGAAATGAGGACGCATAAATCATAGTTGAATAGATACTCATTCAAAATACTGCAAATGAGAAAATACTTTACAAAGAAGACAATAATACTACTTACACCACAATCATCATGCACGCGCCAAATAGTTTCACCTAGAAGGTTTGCAACAGACAAGATTGTAAGTTGAGGAAAATAGTTCTGTTCTGCAACTGGAATGGTGTTCGTAATGATAACCTCTTGAAAGAGACCACTTGACAATCTTTCTATAGCAGGAGGACTGCACAATTAAGCACAATTTTAAGTAGATTGAAAACATGTTTTTCGTAGACCCTTGATCCATGAAGAAAAATGTATCACGGTTATTTAACAAGCCAGCCAGCTATATTCCGTAGGTAATAGAACATTGTGCAAATCAATGTGCAAAGTTGAAGGCTATCTCATACCCAACATTGTTTATGCAGCTCAATGGCTATCAAGCCAAGTGCCAAAACTTATAGTTCATTAGTTCCGATTCCAATGCTGGAATTCAGATGAAGCAGTTCATGCTATCCCTCCCCTACGACACCAAAAAAACCGGGCCGAGCTTCTAAACAGCCCGCCCGCTTCCATAGAACATACCAAGTTAGAACTTTAAAAACTAATAATCTAGCCATGCTTCAAGTTCCAACCAAGTTTCAACAGATTTTAGCTTCAGGAAAAGTTACAAGCAGACAGCAACTAGAAAGACTGTCTAAAACATGGACCAGTACCTGAACACAGCATGAGTGCTGCAAGCATAAACCTCCCTAGCTCCCTCTTGATGTAATAGAGCAGCTCCTTTTGCAATAGTTCCTGCATTGCATCTTGAATGACGATTTTTCTAACCGTAATCACAATACGTAACTTAATTGATCCGGACAATAAGAAGCAGACACAAACAATCCTAGATACTATAAAACACTATATCAGCTTGATACTGAATTATGATGCAACATTACTATCTGAAACTGAAAGAAGGCTTTGCTGAAGGAGCCCAACCACCAAAAGAGATGTACATTTCAAATAAACAAGGACAGAACCATTGTGCCGAGTCAACAGTGCCTTACTTACCAAAATTTTAGTAACTTCATCCATGTGTTTACAAGGCACGTGACATTTCAATATATACTCCATTGAGTCCCAGATTCAAAGACTAAGCAAACCATTTTAAGTTTATTTACCAATTGCTTCCAACCAAAGTGAATAACGATATGTATCTGAAATATATGCAACAAACATACCAGCAGTATCAATCATGTCATCCACCATGACTGCCACTTTCCCCCGAACATCACCAATCAAATTCATCACCTGAAGTTTGAACAAGTCACTATTGGTTCAAGCTTTGTCAACAAACATCTCACGAAGCAGCAACCAAATTTATAAGCTAGTTATCCAACTTTCCAGCCAACATAAATAGATGTATGTACATTGTGAGAGAGGACTTCACCTCGGCAACATTGTGCCCACTTCGTCTTTTATCGACAATTGCCAAAGGTGCATCAGATAACTTTTTCGCAAAGGCTCTAGCTCTAGCAACCCCACCAACATCCGGTGAGACCACAACCAAATCGTCAGAACATATTGTCTTGCTGGCAAGATAATCAAGTATGACTGGCTGCAAAAAAGGAAAAAAAAAAAAAAAATAGGACTTGACTGTTGTACACTGGTACGAATAACCCAAAGAACCTAATGCAAAATGTAGGTCTTGACTATAGTACACTGGTATGACCAGTAATGTACATTATATAGAATTAAGATTCCCAAGAAGGATATGGAAATTATCTCAAACTATGATCAATCATGCGTCAGAGCAAATTACATTTCCATTTGCATTTTCTTTACCTGGCCATGCACATGATCTACTGGAATATCAAAATAGCCCATGGACTGTCCAGAATGAAGGTCACATGCTAAAACACGATCAGCACCTGCTTCAGTGATCAAATTTGCCACAAGTTTGGCTGCAATCGATTCACGTCCTTGAGTCTGAAATAGAAATGCACTTCAGAAAAAACGACAACAGTGACCAGCCATTGACACTATAGCATATCTTATGTGAAATGTTCTAACATAAGAAAATCTCCTTAAATGCGTACCAAACTACTACATACAAACCTTACCTTTCGATCAGCCCGTGCATATCCAAAATAAGGGATGACAGCAGTAATATTTTTGGCAGATGCTCGACGGCAGGCATCAATCATTATCAAGAGCTCCATGAGATTTTCATTTGCTGGAGGGCATGTAGGTTGAACTAGATATACATCGCACCCTCGTACACTCTCTTGTAACTGAACATAAATTTCTCCATCAGCAAATCGTTTGATCTTAATCTTGCCAAGCTCGAGGCCCATGTAACAAGCAATTTCCTGTATCAATAATTTCAGTAAATAGCTATCCTATAAAGAAAATTTTATGACCATAGCCAAAGCTCGATGAGATATAAACATTACACGTATCTGTATCACCACAATGATTCAAACTGGAAATTGTGCAACCAAAACTTCTCCAGAAATATAAGGTGAAACGAGTTATGAACATAGGTGTTGTGATTCAAACCACATTTAGTAAATGTCTAAGGAAATAATATTTACACAATACGACCAATCATGAATTAGATCAGTTTCTCCCAGAACCACAAGATCCAGAGAATCAGAGTGTATTCAAATCATCGAGCACCATTTCCATACATGCAAGTCACTGATTGAACTTCAGAAATGATTCCTAATCAAGATCGACCTGGATATGAGCTCAGTTTCTCCTAAACTTTCTAGATAGAAATTTACTGCACTCAGCTATATATTTCCAACGACTAATATAAAGTACATATTTGAATTACAATATAATTGCTTCAAAAATCATGAAAACAGCCATAACTACAAATAATAAGAGTCCTAGAATCTCGAGTAGGTGCAATCTCTACATTGTGGCTTACTTATGTCCGACAACAACATTTTCAACCGAGTTAACAAAATATACCACTGCTGAACAAAAATAGAAATGAAGCTGAAACCTGAGATAGAGCAGGATTAGCAGTGCCGGAGAAAATCCGGAGACGCGTGTCGTTCTTCAGAACCGGTATTCTGTCCCAGAACTGGTTGGGGGTGGTAAGGAAGCTAGGAAGCGCCTCCGCAGCCCGATCGTTAGAATTGCGGCTAGCGGTCATCGGTCTCCCATTGTCCTTGTACTTCAGTGACTCCGAAAAATTGTTGCACCGCTGAAAAAACAAGATCACCATTTCTCAAAACAACACAACCGAACAAATTTACCGTAAACAAGTATGATTGCGGAAAGCAGAACCGACAATCGGAAATGAGGTTTTAGAAGCGAGTTCATTCGATCTCAGTAAGCTGCTTCCGGACAAGGCCAGAGAAGCCATTTTCTCCGACGAAATGCGGGCGGAGGCTTCCGTTTGCAGGTTTGTGGCAGAGCGGTGTTCAGGTGTTAGGGTTCGAATAAAATATCCATTTAGCGAGCTTTTTTGGCTCGCTCTTATACGGTTTTACCAACTTGAAACACCGTTTTCCCGTTCCGTTACCGTTAAAAGAAAATCGTCAATCTAGTTTTAATGACGTCATTCCAATGTGCACGTCGTGAATTACTTTACCCTATAAATACATATTTCTTTTTTCAAATCCTATTTTTAATATTGTAATCGCAAATACATGAATTTAACTATTATCTATTTTTTATACAATTTAAAAAGATTCTCATTTTTTTCTACATTGACATCATAATTATTGATCTCATCATTATTGTCTTTACATGCAAAAAATAACTAAGTCATATTTAGTTGGATATAAAGAGTATAATTTTGTTATTGTATGTACAATAGAATGAATTATGACATCATAAAAATCTTTTTGCATTGCAAATGACGTCATCAAATTCACAATACAGAAATACTCTTTGAAAAAGCAATCCAACTGTAGTCTCAATCTTCAAATGGTAAGGATGAATTATTTCATCTACCCTGAGCCGAAAAAGAGAGCCAAGCATCATCATCTCTCCCTTCTTCTATCATAATTAACATCGCAAATTCAACCATGCTTATTGTCACTCAACATATGCCAATAAAAAATCCCTCAAAACTTCATCACATTTTTCGTCACTGTACAAATCTTACAGCTTAGTTGCTAACGAACGGTGCTGGTAAGAACGGAAAAGGAGCAACTGAGGCATATGCTACTGGAGGTCGTGATTGAGCAGGCCGCCTGTTTTTCCGAGGGGTGGAAGGTTTGGTCAACTCTCCATCTAAGGAAGGTGTTGATAAGTCAGCTATTTGATCCGCATTCTCGGCAGCAATGGTCAGCTCATTATGAGAACGGCGGTGTAGTAGGAGTCCGCCCATGAACACGGGAAGATAGAGGAGGCTAGCGTGGAACATCCTCCGTGCATTTTTAGTTGTACGGTTTAAGAGGAACAGGCCTGCAGTGCCACTGATAGCAAGAGCAAGGAGTGTTGACTCTATGCAGAACCACCCTGATGTGATACCCCCTGCAGTTGGCCATAGTTGAGATTTGCATAAGTTTAAGTGGTATTAGTGTCTGCACATTATTAATAATGACAGAATCGGGGAGGGTTGGGATGTAAGGTGGAAAGAGGTGCATATTATTAATAAGTGGTATTAGTATATGCATTTTATTTTCCATGAAATTTCTTGCAAGTAATATGGATTTCAAGAACAACAATGTACAAGCATATACATAAGGAAGCAAATGCACAATCTCATCACAGGGAACTAGGTAAAAACAAATTAAATGACCGAGTAATAACAACGTACAATCGTAAGCCAGGTAACCCAGCGGAAGAAGATACAGACAGTTCCTAAGAGCAACCATAGCTGTTCTGTAACCATTTGGATCGGCAAGTGAAAACATCTTGAACCTGATATTGAAAAGAGAAAGATCGACTTAGAAGGAGCGATCTTTAGATATAGAAATGGTCATAAACAGAGATTCAGGTTTATCAATAAGAAGCATAATACATTATTGGTGTGACAGTATCAACATATCATTACTCTGACTGATAAATAATAATGCAAGGATTTTACAGGGATTATATTTGTATGCTTCATTGAACTGTAATATCAAACATGATCAGTAACTTGTTATTTTGTAATGTCTGCAGCATTCAAAATCACATACTTCATTGAACTGTAATATCAAACATGATCAGTAACTTGTTATTTTGTAATGTCTGCAGCATTCAAGTTCACATACCCTCCGTCAGCATAATCCTGGCGACATAAGTATGCAAGGGCCATAAAATGAGGTATTTGCCAAAAATATAGAGCGGCAGGAAGCATCATTGAATTAAGTGAGATCTGGCCAGAAGCTGCAGCCCACCTGTCAACAAATGAACATACTTACTAACTAAAAATGTCATTTATCAAAGAGGTGTACGGGTATTATTTTTACCAGCCTATAGGTATATAATTATTTACTACTAACCAAACTGATTAGTTCTTCATGGAAATAGATGACCAGGAATAATTGTAGATAATAGAATATACGAACTATATAGTTTTCAAATAAAAACCAGATTGTTTTAAGAAGAACATCTTCACAGTGAATTGTCTATTATGATAATGTGATATTAAGCTGAGGTACAGCCGTACAGCTAGGTACCCTATTAAGGTAAAAAATTACCCAAGGAGAGGTGGGATTGCACCAACTATAGCTCCAACCCAGGTGTTTACTGGATGTATTTGCTTTAACGGAGTATACACAAATGCATATAGGAAAAGATTAGAAGCTGCAAGACCTGCTGCCAGCATATTAGCCTGCAAAAACCTTGCCACACATCATCAATAATCCATATAACTTATTACACTTGCATTACAGTAAAGGACATAAACATTCTAAGAGCTTATTAAAGAAGTCAGGAGACCATGATCACCTGGTAAGCCAACAGAGCAGTGCCTGCTAACCCCGCAGAAGATGCCCATGTAATTGCATGAGGTATGGTAATACGACCAGATGGCAGTGGTCTATTTCTGGTTCTATTCATCTTTGCGTCATTTTTAATTTCAAACACCTGGGGCCAAAAAGAGCAACAAAATAAGTGTGTACCAAAGATGTGGTGGAAATATAGTGACTCAAAAACCTTCTCTTTTGGTCAAGATGCATCAATATCAGCACTAATCTGTGAGGCAGTACAATACAATATATTCATTTGAGAGAACTTCAAGAGAAAATCGAGCATTCCATGTTATCTACACCCTTCTGCTGGCATTGAAATTTAATATTAGTTATATTACGTATAATTGTAAGAAGCTTGTGTTGTAGATGGTATAGCCACACTTCGTACTCACATACCCGTTAAGTCATTTTGTCAGTACAGTACATGTAGTTCTTACCAAATTTGTGGTACCCCAGAATCAGATACCTGTGACTTCTGTTTCATATATAAAATGTAACCTTTAGTTTGTCAGACTCGTTCGCTGACCACATACAACAGATCCTATGTAAACATCTTATTCCACACTCAATTGAGAAAAAGGAACATCATTGACCGCATGCTATATTTAGATACATACACCAAATTTGAGTGAGATAGGAATCGCCACATATATTTACTAGATGCATTTTAGAGACTAAAGTAGTATTGTATATCCGAAAATATAACTATTTCACTATTAGTTTAGGCTCATATAAAGTTCTCTAGTTTCCTCATTTCAGTAACACTGTAACAGTTCTAATCCCTCAAAATCGAACCATTGGATGAAGCATAAATGGCAAGTTAACAAAACATCCCAATGATAGTGTTTACAGCCTAAATTAAGGGATGTACAATGTGATCAAGACATAATTAGTTTGCAATGCATCACTATTCTTAAATCTATTAAAGTAAGCTTACAGTCAAAAGAAAATGAGGGGGCACCTGGTTCAAGGAGTTAGCCGAAGCAGCAACCATCATGGTGCCAGCACACGTGCAGCAAAGGCCAAGGTAATCTATTGAACCACCACTTCCAAGAATATATCCAGTGCCAGAGGTGGCCACGACTAGCATACTAAAGATAATTGTAATAAAATGAGATTTTCCGGTCCAAATCAAAATATAGTAGTTATGAATTCATTGAATTCCTCTTCTGTATTCTGTCTAATATATGCTGAGAAGTATCATGCAGTAAACATGTAAACAGTAAATCTGTTGCCCGTGAATTATATATATACCACGAAATAAGCTTTTCGAACTAACTAGCAAAAGATGGACAGATAATAAATTCACGATTCATCAAGAAAATGCTGCAAACATATTACTCTTGCCCTAAAAATCAAAATCAATACTGCATAATTCGTATAAGTAAACTATTCACACATACACGAATTAAAATACACAAAATTGACAACCTTAATCGAGCTTTTGAAAGCTCCCAATAGCATCTGCTGTAGTGCTTAACCAAGTCCGACACTTCCTTAGCCTTGACCGACGATGCGGATGCCGCCAACGCCGCCTCCGTCAAGTCAGCGGCGGCACCGGACGATGCAGGCGCGGCAATATACCTCATATCGGATCCGGCTTGAGACCATCTCACGGGATCCGCGGGTGACGTGGACTCGGAACTGGTGAAATTGGATCGAGCGGGGGGACCATGGCGGTGAGATTTAGCGGAGCGGGGGAGTAGGAAAAGAGAGGAAGGCTTGGAGTTGAGGCGAGCGAGCTTGGATGAGAGAGTGAGTGAGTTTCTTCTCCACATGGCGTGGGGGTGGCTCACCGAGTTCGATCCACCGCAATCGGAGAATGTAGAAGATAGTTTGACAAGGGATGAAGAGAAAGATAAGCCGACGAGAAGACGATGAGGAATGGGCCAGGCCCAATATTTTTAGCCCGCATTTTTAGGAAATTCGTTCATTTAGGCCCGTTTTAAGTGCGCAGATAAAGGGCCATGATTTGCGAGTTGATTTTAATTACTTTTGATGAATGGGCCCACAAAAATATATGTTTTCCAGAAATGGACTCACAAAAGTAGTGTATAAATGATTTTACAAAATATAATAAATGTAGAATTTAAAATATTATGTATTTTGTAGGATAATATTTCAAAAATGAAATAGTAAATTTTTTGCAGACGTGGGATAATAAGAATACAATTTCTTTATAATACAAATTTTTTGTTGACTGATGGAGTGTAATGGTAATGTCATGATCCACAAGTTGCAAAACTTGATATCAAGATGCAAGCTATAAAAAACTTTGCCTCAAAACTCATTTACACATTCTTTTATCTCTATGTAAAAACCAGTAGAATTTCAACTTCCAATCTTGGAACAACATAATATTAGTAATATTTTGGACAACACAAACTGGATTTAATCCTCAGACAAGTAAAGTAAGCAAACAAACTCAGTTGCGCCAACTATTAAGTTTCTTGGCTTCGAAGGAAGCTCCGTCGTTGAGCATGTCCTGTGCATCGGTCTCCATTCCAAGCTTCGAAAGGGCAAGGGCCTGCACGTAGAACGCTGTTGGCCACTCAGGCAAGCACACCTGCGCTTGCATGGCGTCCCTCAGCGCTAGCTCTGGCTGCCCCAACATCAAGTACGAGAGTGCACGCCTCACAAACACTGTTCCCGATGGAACGGACATCATTGACACCAACTGCACATCATCAGCTCTTAGCTTCGGACAAGACACAAGCCATGTTAAGGTGAGGGAGTGTCGTACCTTGGAGTAGTAGTCGACCGCGCCTTTGAAATCCTTGTCTCTGAACGCTATATCACCAAATTTCTTTGTATTTAGCATGTCTTGAACTTGTTGTGTCCATTCTTGGAATGAGAGCTTCACCAATTGAAAGAGAGGATGAGCAAAGGAAACAAGCTTGTGCACCAAAGTAAAGATGGCTTGCATCTCACCTCATTTTCAGCACCCTCTTCATCTTTATAGCCTGTTTTGAGCAGAATATCATGCACAGCAGTGAGGTCCATTCGCGCGCAGGCCTTTCCAAGAGGAGAGAGCATGGTAGGCAGAGCAACGGGGGATTTTGTCAGTGTCAGGCCCATCAGCATGTGTGACGCCACCTGCAGTGTTAATGGAGTATCGGGTGATTGTAAACAATCGAGTAATGAAACGAACAGAAATCAATAGACATTACCTCCTGCTTTTGGAGGGGTGTGACAGCAGCGAGTAAGAATTTGATATCAGGTCGATCTTTGGCTTCGTATTGGAGACACTTGGATGCGAGTTCCACCAATGCAGTAGCATCTTCATTAGCATATTGTCCTTCTAGAGATGAGTCCATCAGCAGTAACACATTCTTTCCTCTTATCAAATCTAAAGCCTGCAGCAGGAGAGAAGCATTAATCCACTAGAGATGTTTTAAAAGGAAAAAATGTCATTTATCATCATCAGTAGCTAAAAGATTTATACTGATTACTGAAGAACTCAAAAACACGTGTATTCGTTTAATTACTTCCCGCCTGGATCTCAGTTAATGTTTTGAGCCCTCTGTTGCTCATGTAGCTCGATGTGAAAATGTGCTTTCAGAAACCAAGTGTGTCATGTAACGTGTTATACAATATAACATCGTGCTTGAAACCAATATTGAAAGGTAAAGCATAAATAGGCTGATGAACTCCTTTAAATATAGAGATGAGATAATGAGGTATGAAATGCACCGTACGTGGCTAGGCGGAATATGCTTTCCACTCAACAGGTCGAGAAGAACAGTTCCATAACTGTATATCACACTTTCCGGGATTACCCTCCCTGAAGAAGTTAAATAACAGGATGTGTCACTATGTAGGGATAGGTTCTGGATCATCAAATGAGACAATATAAGCTTGTAAAATATGACATTCCTTTTGAGCAAAGAGGCTCAGCCATACCCACGTGGAACAACAAAGAGAAAAAGAAGTGATGTATACATGTACTCTGATATATCACATCCTGATTTTCTTTAATAAGTATAAGAAGGGAATGTGAAAGGGGTGGATAAGTCTATATTTGCTTCGCATGGAACGGTACGTGATAGCACTATGTGCAAGCTTCATCGATGGGTTTTTATAGTTTTTCGCAATCATTAAACTTAAAGTAGCAAGGTAACTAATCACAACCACTTTGCAAATTCAAAATCCCATTAGCCTCTGTGTTGTATACACTATACATCTTCCAAATATTCAGCTAGGACTTCCTTTTTCACCAGTTTGGATGGGGGTCGTGCAGTAAACCTTCTGAACCAAGGTTTGAGAAGATCCCAATAATTCCAATAAATTTAAATTAATGAATACAGATAACTCATGATGTCAAAAGGTTCAAGGTGTGCAATGACTCGAGAGGGGTTGGATATTCAAATCAATGATAATCGTGAAGAGTCAATAACTTCCAAGGCAAGCACATATACAGACTATAATGCAATGGGAAATTACCTAGGAGTAGGGCCTAAGAACATTTCATGAGAGAATAGCATAAGCATCCTTACAGTTTTAGTCGAAAATGAATGACACCGCAAAGCTGCAGGATATACAAACCTGTGCGCAAAAACTCAGGAGGGGTATAAGCTAGATTTGTGCTATAGCTCTTTCCGTCCCTGCTGTTCTTCATCAAACCAAAACTAGATAACCTGGGGTCACCTTCCTGTATCAACCCACCTTTGTTTAGTTAGTACGACAAAGAAATTATAATTATCTTTAACCATGAGGTATTATCTCATGATGCAACATGATTGGGACAAAGGAGGAAAAGTAAGAAGCTCCAACAGCATAGCAAAGAGACACTGAGGGGCATCTCTCTCTGATATAGCTGAAATTTTTCTTTGATGATTCAAGCACTTAAAAATATGTAATTTCTTATTGTTAGATAAGTTACTCAAACTTCACTCTATTAGAGAAATGATGTCCTACACTGCATTCCTCAGTGCATTTTCCCATTCTTCTACTGTCTAATTTCCAATTCCAAATCAGGAGAGATATTGCTAAACTCTTCAGGATATGATAATACCCTTTAGGAAAGAATGTGCTTCGTGGATCATTATGATATATTATTAGTAAACACGGTCAGAAAAGGCATATTGAGAGCATGAGTACGAGAGAGAGAAACATTATGAGTAGGCTAAATTGTTTTACATACGCTTGTACGAGTACCTCATCAAAGAGAATTCTGTAAGCATTTAAGTCATGATAGATTTTTCGATTTTCAGCATTGCAGTGGTCAAGTGCTTGTGCAATATTGTTTGCAACTCTCACACGCATTTCCCATGGCAGAGGTTGTTTATCCCCTGCAGGAAACATGAATTATAAAGTGAATACACAGGAAATGAAATAGAGACAAGTCAAGCTTTAGATCTTCAAAATACAAGAGACAAAATGAAAATAAGCGTACAATGAAAAAGATGCTTGGAGAGTGTATCATTGGGCATGTATTCAGCTACTAATAGGCGCTCATCTCCTTCAGCACAACACCCTATTAAATTCACCAGTCTCTTGTGTCTAACTTGACCAACTCCAGCAGCTTCCGCCTGCAAATTTATTGCATAAAGAGCACTGATAAATTCTAGATAGTTTCTTTCCCCCTCAACCAGACATAGGTTATGTAAGTCTTCCTTTCCAGACCAGAGTATTTACTAATAGGGGGGTGGGCAAATGCATGGAACCTAGAGGAAATCAATAAGAAATTATAACCATCCAGAACCAACCAATTCTAAGAGTTACTGCAGCAAAGATCCCAACTGACATTGAAAAGAATAATGTGGATCAAATTTATAGAGACAAATGGACAGAACTTCCACAATGGAACAATGCAATCTAAAGATTAGGTTAGGAGTTGATCCCAACCTTAATCAAGTCATCAAAAAAGCAATAAACCTATCTTCATAATCAGAAATCTGATTAACCATATGAACACAAAAAGCTTACCATAAACTGCCGTGAGTCGGGCCATGACTGCTTTGAGAAGCGCTTGATCGCCACTAGGTGATTACTTCGGATCTTACCCTTATAGACAACATTAGGAGCTTTCTCCCCACTTTCAGACACAATAAGCTCGCTGCTGAAACCATTTGTAGCAGCACGTAGTTCAGCAAGCCCAAATTCCTTGAATGCAGGCACTTGCTCTGGATCTACTTGGTCCCCATTTGCTTCATCAGTACCCAATCATCATTTTAAATAAAAAGCAACAGGACGTGTAAAAGCAAGCTCAAATATGTGTGCACCAGAACATAACGAGCTCCAATTGTAATTGCCCAACCGGAATGAAAAGAAAATGGAAAAGTGGCAACAAACCCTAAAGCAATAACCCAATCCAACAGGCGTCTTTACTAATTAATCAAGCAAAGGATTCGAAAAGTACCCAAATTAGAAAAAGTAGCCGAAAATTAGATGCTTTGTAGGTTCCGAAGCACTTGAAAAAACTCTCTCCATTAGACTCTAATTAGCTCGCGCGCACACAAATCTCATCCTAAATAAAGCTTTAGCAGCATGCAGAAACACAAAAATAGCTACATCCCACCTTTTACGGCTCCTCTAATAATATCAAACACACGCGCACACACACAGAGATGCAGAGAGAGAGAGAGATAGAGGGAGACAGGGAGGGAGTACCTAGATCTGGTTTAGAGTCGGGGTGCGAAGGTTCTTGGTCAGGAGACTGGACATTGGCAGTTTTGGACTGCAAACAGCCCATCTTAAGCGTGCTCTCATTCAAGTTCAAGTTCAAGTTCAACCACCAACCCACTCTTCGAATGAGAGGAATGTCTCTACTCTGCGTATTTGTGCTTCAACCGCTGCTGGTGCTGGGTTACAAAGTACAGCCTAAAAACCTGATCTTGATGCCACAAAGTACAGCCTAAAAACGTGATCTTGACGGGTCAGTTCAAGAACAGGACTTCAAGGGTGGATTGTGAACTGTGTGAAAGGGAGATGATTGCAGCACTCAGCAGCGCAGGTGAAGGCAGTCAGTGGGACGGGGGAGTCACATGATAACTCGATGATTGGCACGTGAAGAGAGAGAGAGAGAGAGGTAGAGAGGGCTTTGGTTGTTTGTGCAGCGTCAGCACTGTTGCATTTTCATCTTTGCAGAAGCTGTGTGCTCATTATGCGTGAAAAATCTCTACTTTCTTTGTCTTGGAAAAAGGAGCAACTATAAATACAGCAAACCAATTGCAATCATCTCTTTCCCTTCACATTATTTCCATTTTCCAGTTTAATAAAAAAAAACACCAGTTTATATAATTTAACATCAAATATATTTTGACAATTAAATTCCAACCAAAAATGCAGCTAAGCTTAGTTATAGATTTAAATATTTGAACTACTCGGACAATGACCTTTTGAATTCTACTTTACCACTTTTAAATTCTTAGACAAGTGGATGATTTATTAATAATATAATGAAATGTGGTCTTCTTTTATTTATGTGTTCATATCAAGGCCAATGCCCTAAATCTTGGGTATAGCACTTCTTGCAAGAACTACTAAATATTAATGTAGTATATGATACTCTTGAGGTGAAGGCACTAATTGTCAACAAATGACATCATTTGATTAGTCACTTATGAATAAAATCATGATGCACCAATCACATGTTGACATTTCAGTATGTCATTAAGGAGCCTAATGATTTTGAGAGTGTGTCTTGTTTTGCAAATTCATTAATTTCCCTTTTATCCTTTTGTCTTTCTTTGTTCCCAAAATCTCTAGAAATTAGAATCACATGGTATGCGTTTTTGTCATTTGTTTCTTTGTGTGAACAATAAATCCACAAAAGCAATACGTCCGTGTATATTGTACTCCCTTACTTTGTCCCCCGAATACCTTCTAGAATAAAATTGTGAGTACAGAAAATATCCAAAACTTTATTATGTTATAAGAATATTGAATAAAAATTTGAGAGACAAACTTAAAATAAAATGACAGGAAGAATTGGTTTTGGGAAGAAAAATAAAGAAAGAAAAAGAGGGAGAGAATTAGAGTGAAGAATTGGGCTTTTGGAAACATTTTATGGTCTAATGAACTTTAAACGCAACAAAGTGGGCCAATATTTTAAAACTAATGGGCTTTTAGGCCCAATAAGCTGGCCTACTTAGTAATTGTCATCAAAATGGAAATACATGCATATATGTGTGTGTATTTTAGACAAATTAAGTCAATGCGCAGTATCTGTGAGAATTTGACTCTAGTTTATGCTTTTAGTTGTGAACCCAGAGTTATTGTCTGTTTATGTACACTGATTTTTGTTGAATTAAGTAATTGATAACTCAATGCTTAGCTATACTGATAATGTCAACTCTTGTTAATATGTGTTAATTAATTTATATAAATATTAAATATTTATCTAACATATGTAAAAGTATTATTATAACTTTAGCTTCCTTTTTTTTTATATTACAGGGCATATATGACAATATCTCAACACTTAGCTTCTGATCCACCTTTGATCATGTATTTTGAGACCTCTTCTGAGTACAGCTGTAGAGGAGAAGAATCCAGAGACCAATAGTGAGAAGTGATATTTTGTGAAATACTCCGTTCGTCAAACGAACGTGGTAATGAGATTATACGCAAAACTAATATCTTACTTTAATCTTCTTTATTTTAATATCCTTTAGTTATAAAATTTGTCAGAAAAGAAAATAACATTACATTCGTGGGACGTCTCAATTGGAAAAGTAGGACCATATTTGTGGGAGAGAGGGAGTACAACTTTTTTGGTAATGGGATTAGAATGATTTGTTTCGAGCACTAGTTAAATGTCAACAGTTGCAAGATCATCCTCTACCATTCTTGATAAAGTGCAAGACATCAAAAGCATTCAATATCAATCTATAGATTTGTTTTTTGATGATTTGGTATACATAGTTATGGGCACAGCACAATATTAATTAAAATAATAAATTTGATTGTAAAACATAGAATATGGAATACAAAAATGATAACTGAATTGTATTTAATGATCGTTAATTCTGTCACTCTTATACTGAATTCATATTCATACTTAAAAATAATTTTCATTACCTTTTATGGATATAATTTGTCTTCACTAATTTTTCTAGGTCGTTTTTTTCTCTAAAAATAAATACAAATAAATGATATTTCAATCTACTAAAAGTGGATTGAATTAGGACAGTATTCAATTTACACTGCATTATGTGTACATAATATTAAATTAATACGCCCGTTTAAACATGTATTCCATGGCATCGAGTAAGGATTAAACTACAATTTACAAATTAATAATTATGTGTATCAAGAAAAAAGATAGTTTAAAATAAATGTAAAAAGAATTAAATTTACACACTTAAAATGTGGTTACACTACAAAAAAATTGAGTATATGTAACAAAATTTATGTAAGGAAAATAAATTTTGTTACATTTGCATATCATATGTGAGGAAATTATATCACTACAAAAAAACTGATTATTTGTCACAAATTTTTTCGTCAAAAAAAACTATTATTTCGTTACATAAGATCACATGTGGGGAAATAAATTTCGTTACAGACTCGTCATATTAGAGTCCTCACATATAGTATAATGTAAGGAAAATATGATTTCCTCACATTAGATATGAATCTTTGAGAATTAATGTGAAAATATATACACACATATGATATGCAAATGTAACAAAATAAAAATTTCCTCACACAATTTGTTACATATACTCAACATTTTTGTAGTGTTATTTAACAATTAATTAATTTTTAGATCGTCTTTGAGGAATCGAAAATCAAGTTAGGTAGGTTCCTTGCTAGAATATTGCATGTTTACTACTCCCTCCGTCCTAATAAGCATGACACAAAAATTTTGAACACGGTTATTAAAGAGAGTGTATAAAGTAGTGTAAAAGTGATAAAAATGATAGAGTCTAAATAAGAGAATTGTACCAAAATTAGTATAAGAGAGGGGATACTGTATAGTTAGAAGATAATAGTTATCCGCGAATAATGGAATTGTACTAATCTTCTCATAATTTAATAAGATGCATGGAAATAGAAATATAAAAAGTGTGCAAAATTGATGTATTTAAATATTATTACATTGCATGACTAAGAATTAATTGGGGCAATTAAAGATGCTTATTGCTTGGGATACCACCTACATGTGATGACGTGTTCTATGAACTTCTTCTCTACACACACAACGTTAATTTATTCTGAAGCAACGTTCTATAATTAATAAAATACGAATTCGCGAATATTTACAGTTGACTATTTTGCATGATTGAACTATTTTACTTAATTTTCAAATACTTATCAATTTTCTATAACAGCGATTACCTAATAATTCAAAATTTTAAACTGGTATTAGTGATTTATTAATAATCATAGCAACATCAGCATTGAATAATTCTTTATGCAATATAAATTCCATAGCTAAAATTAAACTTGTAGATCAATATAGTTACTCGCGAGTTATTTGTGGTTTGATTCAAAAAAAATTTGTTCGAAATTCGAATTGATAGTAAATGACACGAGTTTAAGTTCAAGCCCGAACTCAACTATTAGGAAACATGTTTGAATTCGTTAATTTGTTCATTAACATGTTATCAAACATGTTTACTACTTCGAGTATTTAGGTCAATGATCAAGTTAAAATAACTAATTTTCTAAAAAAAAATTATATGAGACAAGCCCGAACTCGAGTTTGAAAACCATTAATATAAATATCAAACGAGCCAAATTTGAACTCAAATTCAAGTTCAAAAACAATCTTATATCAAGCAATCAACGACCTGAGCTAAGACAACATGTTATAATGATTTTTTTATTTATTTATTCTTTTGTGATCGTATCTATTGGTGTCATTAATTACTTTACACTTGATTTTTGTATTCTTGTTTTTTCTCGAACTAAAACCCTCTCTTTTTTCATAACTTTCATAAAGAAAAAGTGGGCATATATTTCGAAATTGCAATTTTTTGCTCTTCCATTTTAAATAACAATTTCATTAAAGATGATGAGAATTATGTGTTCCCACTTGAACTTGTCGATTAATTTGAGTGGAATATTTGGATGTGTCTCAAAAAGAAACACAACATCCAAAAGAAATTCCATTTTTATTACAAACTTTGTTAATCTTTTATTTAATTGGAAATCCACATTTCAGGCAATAAGCCAAATTGAGAAGGTTTAAGGCCGGCACTATCTTAATTAATTCACTTCCAACTTTTTCTATTTCTTCTTTCAAATGTACGAGGATTTAATTTACACAGGTTTCTGTCATTTTCATCCATCATTTATATATTATTTCCTTTTTTTTATAATAATAATAACATGGGTAAACTGAATGCTAATGCACGTCCACCTTCATTGCATGGGTATATATTTTTTATTTGAAATACGATAATTTTATAATTAATAAAATTATCAATGTTTTGTACCTTGAATAAAAAAAATCAATTTATAGTAGACAAATTAATGCTCAATACCAAAATATGGGATTCAAGTAATCTGCATCACAATCTTGAAATTTAATATAATATTTAATAATCAAGATTCATGAATTAAAAGAAACTAACTACTATATATACATGTGACAAGGAAAGAGTAGCTGCTTAAAAATGGTAAATAACTTATTAATTGAAAAATAGAGTTTGGAGTGAATTGACTAATTTGCCCCTCCTCTCTCATTTCAGTCTCCCACTAGTGTAGTGTAGTGTGTATATATAGAGGGGGTTAGGAGAGGGAGGGAGTGGGATATATCTTTGAATTGCTCTGCCTCTGCCTCAGTCTCTCTCTTTCTTTCTATCTCTAGGGATTAGGCATGGGGTATGCAATAGGAGTATTAATAGTGGTGGGAGTATTAGTGGTGATGATTAAGAATTTAAATAGGTGGTTATATGAAATGAAGCTGGGGAATAAAAGGTATCAACTGCCACCTGGGGATTTGGGCTTACCCTTCTTTGGTAACATGCTCTCTTTTCTGTCTGCTTTCAAGTCTCCAGATCCTGAATCATTCATCGCCAACTTTGTTCACAGGTACTCTATATACCTACCTCCTTTCATTAATTCATTTTCTGCTTAATTTAATTTGTTTTCTACCATCATATTTGCAGACCATTTATATATATATATATATATATATATATATATAGATATATACTAGCATGAAGTATCGTTGATTTGTCACAGACGAATACGATGATGCACTTAATTTGTCTCATGTTCCAATTTTTCTATATATGCATGTCTCTATTCTCCCCTCCAACAAATAATGTCGCTTTTATAATCTCTCAATTATAAATATGTAAACTTTCATACGTTAATGCATTTCCTGTATAATCAAATTTGCATTAATGTGGAATAATGTTATTGTTATATGTAATCGACTAAAATAAATTATAAGGTCCCAAGACTATAATTAGTTTTTTCTAACCATGTATCGTTTTCCTTTTTATTAATTGAATATTAACCCCATTAGTCGACGTACAAGTCAGAAGAAAAAAATTTGCATCAGTCAACAAAAGATTAATTAACCTTAAAGGGAAGGAAATGAGAGGCATCTTTAATTTGTCACTGCTGCTGCCATTTTTTGTTTTGCTTGTGGAACCCATTGGGATGGAATCTCTTCTATTAATTGGTTTATAGAGTATTATTATTATTGATCATCCACCAATTAATTGTGTATTAATAAATATATTACTCAATAAATTGCACTTCTAAGAGTTATTAAATGTATATTGAAATATTTATGTGCCTATGTACAGTGAATCAGTTTAATAATATTATTATAGTAAGTAAGTAGGTCGTTTTCCTTAAGTCATTTGTGTTGCCACTCCCATTTTAGTATCCTTTTAATTTCTTGTTGGTGAGGATTAATATATGGCAAATATTTGACTAATTTGGTTAGTTGAAAATTGAGTCGTGCCTCGACTATATTTACTAAATATTTCTAGAAATTTGGATTCGTATTCAAATATTAATTATTTTATAATAATATGTAAAAGAAATATATTTACAAAAGCAAATCTAAATAAAATTAATAACTAAAATACTAATGACATAAGTTGTCCTTAATGATAGTGGGGTGACAGTCCACGAAATTGGACAATAATGACATTTTTGATAAAATGGTTAGTATTTACTACTTTTTAAGTTTGTTATATAAAAATGATTATTATAGGAACTAAGTTGTATCTTATAAATAACTTTTTACTTATATTTTACATTACAAAATTTTATTTAGCCAAGATAGTACTAGTTTGGCTCGTTTACGGGCCTAATTATATGAAATTATATGAAACGACATCCTAACAAACACACGATCGATGGGTCAATGGCAGGTTCGGGCGCACGGGGTTGTACAAGGTGCACATGTTCGGAAACCCTAGTATAATAGTGACTACTCCGGAAGGGTGCCGGAGAGTCTTAAACGACGACGAAGCATTCCGGCCAGGGTGGCCTTCTTCCACCCTCAACCTCATGGGAAAGAAGTCCTTCGTCAGCATCTTCGATGAAGAACACAAATGGCTGCGCAAGTTAACTGCAGGACCCGTCAACGGCTTCGAGGCACTAACCACCTACACGATGTACATCGAGCAGAATGTCATCACGGCCCTCTACAAGTGGGAGAACATGGGGAAGATCGAGTTCTTGACCGAGCTCAGAAGTCTCACTTTCAAGATCATAATGCACATTTTCCTCAGCTCAGAGGGAGACCATGTTAGAGAGGCCTTGGAGAAGTCCTACACTATGCTTAACTATGGAGTGAGGGCTATGGCTATTAACGTTCCCGGATTCGCCTATTACAACGCGCTTAAGGTTGTTTCATTTGTTGTGTTGAGTCTTGATTTGTGTTGGTGCTCATTTGAATCATGATAGTTGTGTTGAATCTTGAATAGGCGCGGAAGGAGCTGGTGAGCGTGCTGCAGCGGGTGGTGAGCAAGAGGAGGGAGGAGAGGAGGAGGGAGCCGTCGCGTCCGAGGAAGGACATGATGGATAATATGTTGGAGATTGAAGATGAGAGTGGTAGGAGGTTGGATGATGAAGAGATCATTGATATTCTGTTGATGTACTTGAATGCTGGACATGAATCATCAGGACACACTACTATGTGGGCTGTTGTTTTCTTGCAGAATAATCCTGACATGTTCCAAAAGGCTAAGGTACTAGCTAGCTAGGGTTTTTCTTATCTGCCTACTTTCTTGCATTGAGTAGATGATCGATGTAATATGTAATGAATAATAATTTAAGTTTAGGCAGAGCAAGAGGAGGTTGTGAGAAACAGACCTGCTGATCAGAAAGGCTTGACACTTAAAGAAATAAGGCAAATGGATTATCTTAATAAAGTAAGATATCGATACCTCTAACCAGCTCGTTAATTGATTAAATATTCTTTCTCAGCCATTTGTCAATGGTGTATAGGAAGTATCTAATAAGAAATGAATGGTTGCAGGTGATAGACGAAACGCTTCGTGTGATTACGTTCTCACTGATGGTGTTCAGAGAGGCGAAGAAAGATGTGAACATCTCAGGTAGGTGAAGAATGATTTGTGTTTAAATGGATGATGATGGATGATTTAGATCCATATATAGGTTAATTAATTAAGATGTATTTGCATTAGGGTACATAATTCCGAAAGGATGGAAGGCTCTGGTGTGGTTCAGGAGCGTTCACTACAACCCAGAAACATGGCCGGAGCCCAAGAAGTTTGATCCTTCCAGATGGGATGTCAGTGCATATATATCATGCTTCTTAATTTCTTCTTCAATCCACATTCTGTCATTGTCTTAATTAATTTGGTGTTGATGTTGAGCAGAATTTCACACCCAAGGCCGGGAATTTCCTTCCTTTTGGAAGTGGGAGCAGATTGTGCCCTGGGAATGATCTAGCCAAGCTTGAGATCTCCATCTTCCTACACTACTTTCTTCTCAACTATGAGTAAGCCATATCTTTCTTCTAGAATGTTGTGGAAGCTTGTGAGAGATATTGTACAAATGAAATGGTGATAAATGAATGCAGGTTGGAGAGGGAGAATCCAGAGAGTCCAGTAATGTACTTGCCACATACAAGGCCTGTAGACAACTGCCTAGGAAGGGTTAGAAGGGTCGTGTCTTCTGCTCATTAATCTTGATTAATCAAATATAATCATGACATAATCATGATTAATATCTTATAATTCAACTACTTTATCTTTATGTTACTACATTGTCTTGTTTGAGGCTAGCTTGTACTACATTAAAAACAAGTGTTGTATTATACTTGTGCGTTTGCATTAAAAATAATCAAGTGTTTAATTTTCATCTGTTTTTTATAGTCTTAATAATGACATTAGCAGTTCATGACGCATCTGTTAGTATGTTTCATCATTGGGGGATTTTTATGATAATAAATAAGAAACAATTTATTAAGATATTTTAAATAAATTTAGTGACTTTAAAATATGATTAATATGAATTTTCGATTTATACCAATCATTGTAGGTACCAAATTCACACAATATAATTGGTATGAAATTGAGAAATTCAAACTAATCATATTTAAAAGTGGATATGATATAAATATTCTTAAATTGAAAAACATAATTTATCTATAATTTTTTGACTTATTTTTAAGTAAGTGACTCATAATATCCATCACATGAATCACTACAAAAAACACATTTTCTAGCAACGGAATAGTGACAGAAAATTTTTCCGTTTCTAAATTTTAACGGATTAACAACGGAATTGTTACGGAATTTGTTGTTCAATTTTAGTAACAGAATTAGTGACGGAATTATCCATTATTACAATTTGGTAACAAAATTTTCTGTTACAATTCCGTTACTAAAATTGAAAAATTCATTTTAGAAACAGAAATTCCGTTGTTATATAGTAACTGAATATATTCCGTTGTTAAATTTTTTTAGCAACCATCAATATTATTACGGATAAATCCGTTACAATTCCGTTACTAACATCTTTAGTAACGGAATTTCTTATTTTAGTGACGGAAAAATTCCGTTCCTAAATAAACTTTTTTTTGTATAGAATAGTATTAATATATACCTATAAAAAAGTCTTTAATGGGCTTTATAGCAAATCCGCGGAAGTCTACAAAGCATATCTGCTGAAGCCCAAGCCCATTAAAAAAATAAGTTTTTATTATTATTATTTTCATATACATATTTTTTGAAGAGGCAATAATTTCAAAATTTATTCTCTACTTAACTTATAATTTATTAGACAATTTATTAATACTTCCAGCCGTTGCTAGTCTTTACTCTTTATTACACTCGTACATATCATGAAAGACTGGTAATTTAATATTTAATGTACGTATATATAATACAAACCCAATCTATCCATACATACAATTATACAAATATTTTTAAAAAAAAGTAATGAGGTTGATTTTAATATTATTTATTATTACAGCTATATTTTGAATTTCGACAAGACTCTTAACAACTTATATCTTGAACTTGATTATGATATCTATCTACAAATTTTATGTTAATAAATGCAAAGATAGTTTAGTACAATGGGAACCGTTAATGCACGGGTGAACTATTACACATTGTACGTCACCATGAAATACACATAAAATTAAAAAATCATCTCATAAAATAGTATATAAATAATAAAAAATAAAAATTATAATGACTCGTGCATTTATGTGATATTATACAACACTATTGCGTAGCCTTGTCTCCAAATATAATAAAAAAATATTCACCAATGAAGCGGAACCACATAAGTAACTATATAGCAGATGCTATTAGTACTATCTTAGTAATATAATTTATTTTAACGAGATTTGTAACTACTAAACCCATTAAATTAGTAGGAGGTCTTTTTGGTAAATAAATTTGTAGTAATAGATTTTATATTATATTAATTATCTTATTTATTTTTTTACATTTAATAAATATAATATATAAACTATACCTGATCGATAAACTTAAGTCAGAAGATATTTTTTATGTGAATAATAAAAATATAATTTTAAATATATTATTTGTACATTTATTTGGATATTAATTATAAGAATCATGCATGATTACACATGTATAAGTATAACAATATATATATATATATATATATATATATATATATTTAGGCTTATTTACTTCAATATCTTCAATATATGTATAGTTTTTTTGACTTGTGATATAATTATATAAACAAAACAATCACATCATAAATGCATGCATGGTTTTTCAGTTTTCAGTTTTCACCTCATATATATATCCATGCATATTTAGAACTCTCTCCATCACATTTTATTAGACGCAATTTTCTTATTGGAACGTCCGATTTAATTAGTCTGATTTATATTTTTGGCAAGTTTTAAAGCACAAACCTCTCAACTTAAAAGTTATTATAATTAAATATTGATATTTGAAACAAAATAAATGCGTCTAATAAAGTTATAAAGTTGGAAGGGAGCATCGGAGGTTTTATTTTGAGAAATCCCTGTCAAGATCCAATGACAGATTTTATTTTTATCTATTAATGATATTGAGAATGTATGTATAATAATTTTGGGAGACTCCAGATTAACACACTTTAATTTTTAGCCATAAACTCCTGATTTTTATTTCAATCGAATCACATTTGAAATCAGAAAACATTACCTGCACTCTCTTTACTTGATTATACATTTTCATAGTTTTTGGAGAACTAAAGTCCACTTAAGTATATAGTCTCTACAAAAAAATAAAAATAAAAACTTTATAAATTAGGTTTCTAGCTTCCTATGAACTCATTTTATTATTATAATACATTTAATTAAATAAAAATTGAGACATGAGAAAGTACTATAAGGTAGACGAGTTAAAACAACTCATTCTAATAAATTAACACTTATATGAAGAGAACAAGGCTGGAGTTAGAGCTAGAGAAACGAATCTATGTGCTAATAATATAAATCACACAATGCCTATTATGACGAGCAAGTTGTCGTTAGCACTGGCCACGACTATATATATCATTGGATTTGTTTTTTCAATTTTACTCAAATTTTATTTCATGACACCTCTAGATTATTAGCAGTATTAAATTTATCTTATAATGATCAATTGTAAGCACACACTTTTGTGCAAGATTATTAATTTATACATTATCTTATCCTCATCATATTTAAGAATCAATTCATGAAGTAGCATAAGATTCTGTGAACAAACAATTTTTATCTGCACAACTTGCAATAAACAATGGCTCACAAGCAGAAGTCTCAAAAAAGTCTAAACCTTAATTTTATTTCTTGAATAAAAACTAACTCGTCAAATAGAAAAACAAACGCAAGATTGTTTTTTTCCTCCTTACTTTTTTCTGAATCACAATCGGCAAATTAATTAAGCAAGAGTAGTAAATTCGCAGCAACACAAAAAAAAAGAAGCACAATGATTAAACCTAAATTTACAGTAGAAGAGAGAAGACTAGGAAGGTGATGATCTGTTCTAGTTTGAGTTGTGATGATGATGATGGTATATTAATTCTGACCTTAATTAGAACTGAGACCGGCTACCGGAGTTCCCGGTCCATGCACCACCGTCCATTGCTGGGAGTTGACCGTTTGGCATATTAAGCGGCAGATTCAAGAACGGCAGCCCTAAAGAGGGATCGGGGAACTGATTCCCTCCGCCGCCGCCGCCGATGCCGGCTCCTAGCGGCTGAGACGGAGGCGGCTGCATCTGGACCCCTTCCTCCTCATTCAACGGCAGCCTCTCGTACGCCACGTCAGTAAACGACGCCGCGATGATGATGACTGGGCCGGAGGCGATCAAGGCGCCAACGACATTCCCTCCGACGACCTGCCCCTTCCCTCCGGCGAGGTAGATAGTCAAGCTGGTGGCCCCGGGAGGCGCAGGCGGCGGGAGGAAGGAACCGGAGAGGGAGAGGATCTCGAAGAGACCGTGGAGGTTGACGACGCTGCCCGCCGCCGCGGGCTGGCGGAGGCTGACGTTAGTGACGGTTCCAGTGCCGCTGAGTATGCAGATGCCACGCTGGCGCCTCCGCGCATAGGTGGCGATGGCCTCGAAGACGTCGCAGCCGTTACCGACCTCTAGGATGTGGGCCCGGAGCGTGTTGGCGCTCTCCTGTGTGATGATCACCGGCGGCTTCGGCTTGTTCTTCGACCCCGGGGGCCGGCCGCGTGGGCGGCGGCCACCGACCATATCGCCGGAGGAGGTAAGGTCGAGACCTCCCCCGGGATTGGAGTTATCGATGTTCTCGTCGGAGAAATGGTTTTGGCGGTGGGAGTGATCATCGTCGGAATTGAGGGGACGCTGGAGGTGGAGGTCGGAGCGGTGGAGCTGAGAAACGAAGTGGGAAGCCGAACCTAAGTCCAAACCAGCCATACATACAAAAACAAAGATAGAACAGGAAACCGGCTAAAAAAATACTAAAACTAATATCGATCAAAGGAATTTAATGAGTATAAAAATGGAGTGAATATTAATATAGAAGGAATAAAGAAATTGAAAGCAGAAACAGTTAGAACCCTAGATTGAATATATAGAAAAAAAAAGTCGAATCGAGTGAGGAGAAAGGAAAGGTTAGGGAAGCAATAGAGAGAGAGAGAATGCAGTCATTGAAATCTTAAAGTAAAACATATAAGGATTATACATACACACACATATATATATTATGGACGTATTCATTTATTCATAGAACAAGAATAATCAAATTAAAGAATATAAAATTTTACTATCTCCGAGTATAAAAATATATATATATATATATATATTTTTTAATTTCATATATTTTCTATTTTGTGTATAAAATCATATTATTAATTTCCCTAATTAATAACAAATTGGATTTTTATTTTACCTTGTTTGTTTTATTCCATATTTATAAATCAATTAATGACAATCTTCCTAGACTTTTATTATTGTTTAATGTGTCTATACGCATAATAAATAAATAAATAAAACTGGAATACCACTTTGTATTAGAAAATTGCAATTGCTTTTATTTAATCATCACTATGTGCACACTTTAATCAATAAATTGAATTAGATGTGTAATAATGGTTACAACTCCAAGTCCGATTTAATGATCTAGTAAAAGCTTGCTATCATTATAATAACCACTTGATTTAGCACTTTAATTCTATTCTTCAAATGTTTCATTGCATGTATCAAAGTAAATTAAATTGGGATTTTAATAATAACACAAAGAACCCTATGATGTGATTAAGTTTTTTTTTTTAAAAAAAAAAAAACTAGTATCGCCTTAAGTTATTAATTTTCTTTTTTTTTAATCTTTAGTAGGTTTTCTAATTGAGGTAGTTAATTATATATATTTAGTGAGGTAACGGAACTGGAAATGATATAATAATTGGAACGTCCAAATTTTTATATAATTGATAATGGCATACACTTATCCTAACAATATATACTGGAAAAAAAAAAGATTGGATAAGTGGCTTTTTAATTAGTAGATGTCTCGTAAAATTATTTAAAGATTTGTGTTGTCGTGAAATATAAATATTCATTTATATTAGTTCGATCATGATCAAACTTTATCTATACACAGTACTTTAATTAATTTCTTAATCAATGTAATGTAATTAATTAATAATGTGTATAGTACTTAATTATTCTCATACATACTTCTTCCTTAGGTTTAGCCTGTATGTACGCTGGAGGAATTGTATTCCTTATTTTATCTTTACGAATGTAGTTATAAATAAATCATATATGAGGTGTTTATTAAGTGGTATATGATTATTTGGACTATTAATTTTAATTTCACCATTATAGATGAATGTGATATTTTAATTCCACCATTAATAACGAGTTTGGGGATATGTTATGTGTTTAATTCTAAAGAGGTGGAGTGGTTGGTGCGTGAGAGTGAGAAAATGGTGAGCTGCTGCTGCAGTCACTTGTTGATTCGTATCGATGGAAGGGAAGGGAAGGAAGAGAAAGGGTTTTTAGTAATTTGGTAGTATGGTATAACAGCAGGCGTAGCTGTAGCTGTTGTGCACGACCACGAGGTAGCAGTCCCTTTCAATTGGAATCGGTCAAACCTATATTTGACCGCCAATTTCCGGCCCCACTTCCACGTGCCCTTGTCCCACCTCACCTCACCATCTTTCTTTCTCTTTTTCTTTTTCCTTTTTCTTTTTTTCATTATCTATTTCATTCATTCATTATTAATTCCTCACCTATATCTATATATTACTGTAAAATGCAAATACACACCGTAACTCTAAAATATTTTGACTCACTAGCTACTGTGCATGCATCCTTTCTTTAATTAATCAACCCATATATATATATATATATATATATTCAATTGTATGTTCTTGTCTAGTGCATTTAAGCACATGACACCACATGATATCTGGTATAGGTAGATAGGCTTGTTTTGTTGTTTGAACTGTCTATAGAGCTCGTAGTTCCCTTGAAGGGATATAAATTGTTCCTCTTTCAAGAAATGATTGGATTATGATCGATATATCTCTTGCGTAATCTTCAAAGTGTTTATATATACTAATTTTGTTTATATTATTATCGGAAGAAATGTGACAAATCACCCACGTCAAATATGATGGTTTTGGATGAAGTGAATATGTGAAAAGAAAGGAAAGGAAAGAGAATAGTAAAAAAGAATAATTAGATGGTAGTAGGTATAAATAAAGCTGTGTCTCAGTTCTCAAAACCTTAAAAAGGGCACCCCCACAAATTCCGGGCACCCTATCCCAAAATCCCAACTCCTCTTCCTTCTTCTTTATTTCTCAAAGTCATACAAATCTGAACACTAACTGATGATGCCCACGCCACATACTCCATTCATTCATTTCCCCACACCATTACATTACCTCATCATAAATATTAATTAATTGGACTACTTACTACTACTAATTAAATACTACTAGTTCTTTTTATTTAACAAGTAAGTAAGTAGTAATACTATGGCCTCCTCTCCTCCTCCTCCTGTCCTGCTCCTTGCTGCTGCACACTGACAAATTAAAACTGCCCTTCTTCTTCTTTTAAAAGAGTTGAATTTTAGGTAAACTTTATTATTATTAATTACTATTAGCAGCAGCAGCAGCAGCAGCAGCATTTAGGGTTTTAGATCTGTTCTAAATCCAATCTGCTTTCAGAAGATCTACCACTCCCTTCTTCCCATCTTTTCAATCCTGTCTGCATCACCCATCGCCATCGCTACCTCTATCTCCACACAATCTTCTTTTCCATACTATGAGTCTATGAGTATGAGTTCCTATATATATATATATAGCATTTTTATATTCAGTTTCCTTTTAAAACATGAATTATTAAGAGCTGCATGCAGATTGAATTAATTACATACTCCATTAGTCCGTAAAGGCCAGTTTTTTTCCTAATTACATACCACATCAAAAGGAAAAAACCAATCATGCATGTTTTTATATGTTTTGACAAAAATATAATTAATTAGCTTCTAACCGTTATAATTGAGATTATTATAAAATACTCCATAGTAGAACCGCTGCCCAACGTACATAATTTAATATGCTAACGATTGATATGGTATTTCACGTGTATAAATATTATAAATAACATAAATAAGAAAAAAATAAGAAAACAATTTTTTTTGAAATATGTATACTTATATGACATTACGTGACATTACTACAACCACATTAAATTCTGCCCGTCAACGGTAGAAGCGGTCATATGAAATATAATTCAAAGTTTTAGTCCTCTTATGATTGTTAGGTCATTTGTTTTCTCTATTTTTTATTTTATTTTGTTTGGTACTCCTTGAATAAAATATGCAGTAGTTGATTAAGAGAGTTTATTAATTGGAGAAAGGAAGATGTGGGTTTTATTTTAATATACTATTAAAAGATAATTTAATTAGTCGTCCTAATAGTCTAGTGTTACTTTTCAAAACTTTCATTATGATCTTAATTAATCAAGTAAAAAAAAGAACATATGGTCTCTTTATAGAGACAAATATTGATATATTCCTAAAAAATAACTTCAAATTGTTGGGGAGTTTAACGAGAGAAAATGAGTTGTTTAATCCCCAAACTCGATCTAGTGTGAATGAGGGGTTTTATTTGTTTTTAATGTCAAATCTCACAATAAAATTCTAGCTTTTAAAAAACTTTTTACAAGGTTGACTCTTTGTAACAATAAGTTTTCTTTTCCAAATTATCATAATACTTTATGTAAAGTCAGTGAAAATACTAATCTAAGACTTGTTATGTTCAAGTCAAATATCTTTAAAATTATTACAAGAAACAATAGCTAAATATAATAAAAGAAAATTAAATTATATCATAATAACTAAACCTTAAATAATCTTTTTAATTTTGTGTGTGAATACCCTTATGAGAGAAGAAACTTTCAATATGAGGATTGATAACTCGGTTAGGTCACGGATATTGTAGACTTAATTTCAAATTAACTGGAGCGAATGTAGACATGTGATGATAAAAACTAGGGCAGTTGCCCTACTTGCCTACTTTCTTATACTATGAAACTCATTGTTGTATTGGGTTCAAAAGCCTCCGGTGCTCTCAATGAATTGAATTACCAATTTTATGTCTCTGTGCATATATGTTTATATATATGTTGTCTCACAGTTTGGTTCACTTACGTTGAAATATACCACAAATTAAGTAATCTCATAAAATTAATTAAAACAATCTGGGCCTAATTTTCTCTCTGTTAATTAAATAAGTTATCGACAAACGTGTGCTTAGAATATAAAATTTAGTATCTTGCCATTGAGTAAGAGACGAAATTAATGTAAATTGAAGGAAGAAATAGGGCTAAAGTTTGTATGCAGACATATAGCATATAGATTTAGGATTTGGACAGATTATTGAAAACATTTCAAAGCAAAAATTGTCTTATTTTTAATTTGAACGCTTATGCTAAGCTTGTCGTCTAATTACTACTTTAATTAAATAAATAATTAATTAACAACTTTTGTTGATAATCTCAAAACCAAGTCACTGTCCACCAATGGGAAAGCGTTTACGGACTCAATTAAAGTTATAAACTTGCTCCTAATCCCATACTTAAAATCCGAGGTCCCCACCATGTTTCTTATCTAAACATTATTAATATTGCTAATTTTAATTAAAATATATAGTAATGCTAAGTGTATTTATGGGTGCACGAATCACAATAAATGCTTAGAGTTTTAATAAAAGGTCATATGAAAATTGGTGCACCGGGTTGGTATAATTAGTATCAATCAATTCATTTAATTGTTCGTTAATAACGTAACGTATGTTATTTTCAATTGATGCAGATCACACTCTCATAAACTATGTTGGATAATACAATGATCACTATCCAGTGGTGCTGTAATCCGCATCCCAACATATTTAATTAATGATAAAGTATATCCTAATAAATAATTAACTATAATTTTATATCATAATATGTGAATTCACATGATTGTTATATAATTGCAATATATAATAATAGTTTATTTTTACTTATTTAACAATAAATTATATCATACTAAAAACATGTGTTCACATAATTTGCAATTCCACATAATAGTCATATAATTATAATTATTTCCAATTTTAATTTTATTTACTAAATTAATAATACATTATATTCTAAATAAAAATGATAATTTAATAAATTTTATTAGAAAAATTAACATCTATGATATAATATGTCAATGTAACTCGTAAAATAGAATACTCGAGCATTTTATTTTCACTAGATACATGAATGAGAAGTGAAGAAAATTGGTGCACCCATAGTTCCATAAAGGGTGAGTTTAACATAATTCTTAGTATGATATATATTTGGAGGAAGGAATGGTCCATTTAGATTTTTGGTTATACCAACTTTTGTGCTGATTTTAAGCAACTCCAAGTTTTGTTTTGTGCTTGTCATAGTAATTAATTACTATATCAAATTAGCTAGATGTGGACCTTGATTTTCCCACTTTAATTATTAAACATTTAAACTTTAGTACTTAACCCCATCCACTCAATATTTTATTTTCATAAAATTAGTATACTTTTAGTACCACTAAGTGCTAAATATCATTAGTTATTACTGGGTTTGAGGTTGAACATGAAATGAGAGGTTTAGAGTGCATTACTAGAAACACATATTGATAATTAAACATGGGCTAAGATTTTAAAATTATAAAAGGACATAAATAAAGAATATGTTTATGTTTGTAGAAAACACTATTTCTGGAAATAATAGTGTGATTAAATTGCCTAGGTTCCAGCATGATTTAATTTAGTTAACTAACAATCATTAGATCTATGAGTAAGTAAGTACACTCACTTTTGATTAATATAGAAAATTGTGCATATTTTATTCTGAATTTTTGGAAATAGTTTGTGGTGTTAGATACAAAGATGTCTGTTTAAAGATAGCAAATGTATTTTATTGATCACATTGAAATAAATAATCCCCATACATTGTTTATGAATGATTGAATTTCCCCTAAAAGGTTAACTAACTTACATTAAAATAAACTAATAGCTAATTAAGAAATCATCAACCTATCATATTATTATAATGGTAACCTTAAAAAAACAAACCCCATAAAAAAAAACTATATCTTAGTTACTTATTTATTCTTGGTCAAATTAATTAGGAGATTCTAATTGGAAAGTGAAAATAATTAAATAGTTAAAAATGATTAACCCAAAAGGAGTTAAATTTAATTATTTACTATGTATGGCTGTTGTAACTCTTTGCTTCCTTTCTTTTTCTTCAAGGTTTTAACTTATACGTCTTGTTTTTCTTTTTTTATAAGAGCAAAAGGCTAATTATATTATTATTATTATTAAGTAAAGAAGCTTTATTTGAAGTAGAAGAAAGAGTTGAGTTTGATTGTTCATGGAAACTTTTAAAAAGGATAAGATCATTTATGTGTGTGAGTGTGACAAGTTAATCAAGTAAAAGTAATTTAAATTTAATTGAACACTTGCATACACACGAATATTGACATCAACATTTTTTAATAATTTCAAAATGAAATAGAAATAAAAATTGATAATTTAACAATCTCAATAACATAGAGAATCAGAATATGATGAATATATGCACTTAACTTAATTAACTAAAGAGGCTAGGGCCACAACGCACGTGGGCCTATTATAATAGTAAGCCCATTTAAGATAGTAAATAAAGCCCAATAAATACCCAGTTATTGTTTTCTTGGGCTGAGTTCCAAGCATAGATCTAGTTAAACAAAGCCCAAACTTTGGATTTTCAACAAGGAAAATTGGGAATAAATATCTAAAAAATTGAGTTTGAAAAATAAATCATGCACAAATTTACTGAAAGATAAATTATGTGTTCAGATATGAATGTGAAGAAAGTGAAATTTATGTAAGAAGATGCCTCCAATATATAAAATCACGCTTAGTAAACAGAGCTACTTATAACTTATTTGAGATTCGACTTGAGAAAATGTTGTTTGAAACTTGATTTAATAGTAAACGAGTTCGAGCACGAGAATACTCTACTTTAATGCTCACATCGATTGTCACTACAAAACTAGAGTAGACTAGTAAAGACAGTCAAAATAATTTGACTGCATTCAATTAAAACTCCGTACAGACATTTCAACAAACGTCTTGCATTCAAGATGATGCAGTTCGAAAATTAAACCTCGAGCTCTGTGGTCCCTCATATCATAAATCTATTGTTTCAGCATTACTCAGAACTTCTCAGTCCCTCAACAAGAATGAAGCAAACTAACACAACACCACCCCCAAAGGAAATTGAAATTCTGAACAGTTCTTGAAAAGAATTACCAGTGAATGAAATAATTCTGAACAATTCTTGAAAAAGGCACGAAATTTATGAAATGATAATACCCATAAATAAATTTATTATGCGGGATAAGCCCAGATGGTCAAAATGGAAACTTGTTTTGTTTTTCATTATTTAATAATGGGCAATGATTCTTGTTCTGAAATAAAGTGGTGGAAATTTTATAAAATCGGCTAATTTTTGTATACATATATTCAAGAACATTCTATAGATTGATTCAATTTTATGTTTTGGTTTCAAGAAACAGATCTACACTATTATATTTTTCTTTGTTTTGACTTTTCTAACTTGTAATCAGACTTTGACATATGTCATGGCAACCCAAAAGGGGTGTAGACTTTTGTTGAGTGATTATGGGATTGGACTTTATAGAGCTACCTATTCCTATTGTAATAAAATCAACATCATTTATTAATTGTGAACTCCCTATAGTTTGGCACCAAATATGCTAAATAAATGAAAGTGATTCCTATTTTTCTCACATTAAAATAAGATATATAACCTAATGTCATTTGTCAACGTGAAAAATGATGAATTCCTAGTTTGCCAAGACTATATTGAGTATTGTTCTTAAATCAATAGTATTTCTACTTTTTTTCAACATAAATAATAAATATTTCTTTGAAGTTTGGACTATCATTTGTAAATTGTGAAGGAAGACAGCACATATTCTATCAAGTATAAAATCAGTTCAATTAATAATTTGCCAAATAGTATTGATTTTGCTTACCTTTTGGGTACTTTCTTGCCAAAGGTAGTAACTTTACAATCTTAATGGCGATTTGGTTGATTACAGTTGAATCGCTTTCCGATTTGTGTTAATTATATTTTTACTTCATTTGGTAGAAATCTTGATTAGATTGTGTTTCCAAAGTTGTTACTTCGCACTTCCTTCTTCGGATTACTTCCTTCTTCGGAAGCCGACAACAACATATGTGAAATAGAAATTCAATCGGTTCTTTAATTTAACTTCTGCAACGTTTTATAATTGACTTTTCACATTCAATATATTTTGCTTATATATATATATACTTCTCCAATATCGATTAATAATATTGTAATAAAAGAATCCCAACGACTCGGCATCTGACTTTTCAGACGCCAACGTTGAGAAAAGCCGAAGTCTATTTTGCCTCATTTCTCTCCCTTCTCTCTCCCCCTCAACATAGACCCTGTTTCTTGAAATTAATTAAATGTGGCTGCGAATTATTGAGGCTCTCAATCATAGTTTTCAGTGAATATTTATAGAGGTAAAAGAACCCACTAATTTTTCTTCTTCTTGATTTCCTTACTTTTCAAGAATATGTGGATTGTGCGATTCATATATGTGCTTTTGAATTCTTGATTGCATGAATTCATCATTGTTGTGAGTCCGGTTATCTTGGGCGTTTTTGAGGAATTGATGTTCGGTTAGTGTTCTTTCTTGATATCTGGTTTTGGTGGGTCTATTTCTTCCCTTCTTGTTTTATTGAGCTTATATTTTTATGTTGTTGATATAGTGGTTCTGCAATTGAACTTGAGGCAATCTTGATTTATTTTTTTTGCTTGGCTTCTTATACTTGGGGTGTTTTCGTATTTTATGTCGTGTTGTTGTTGCTGTAGGTAGTTTAATTTCCTTAAGTGGTTTACTCACACACAATGGTGTGCTTGCTATCTCATCTGGTGTAGGAACCTTTGAAATTTTCAGAGGCTATGTTTGGTTGACGAATCTTGACTTTTGCAGTCATATATGTTTTTTCTTCTGTGTGTGTGTCTGTGTATGTGTTGCAAATGTATATCATCATAATACATTAACTCTTTTTTTTGTGTGTGTGTGAAATAATATTATCTACCTCTGCCACTTTTTTGGACTCGAGTCCTTCTAGACCAGTATGCCTTTGACATATTATGGATGGAAATGTTTACTCAGTGATTTACTCCATTCTTACCTCTTAGTTGGTGTTGAACTGAGTGATGGTGTCATAGGCAAAAAAGCATATCAGTCGAAATGTCATAACTTGTGCTTTTCCATGTGATTCTTGTCTACCAGATACATGTTTTAGCTCCGAATCAGTGTTCTGATTGAGTTGGCTGTGATTGATGGGATTCTCACACACTCTTACAAAAGAGTCTAAGGAAGAAAGCTGAATGGGAGGTCTCTTGTGGCAGAGTGTGCTGACTCGGAAGTTCTAAATTTGTGACTGCTAGTGGACTTTGATCCATAGGGCGATGTCATCTGGTGATAATCCTGCTAATGGCCACAGGGATAACATTGAAACTCAGGGTCGCAGCTTGGATTCCACAAGCAGGTAATTGGTTAATCAACTTTTTAGGAAGAGGTGATAGATGATTGTGCCTAGAACATGTTCAAACCAAACGTACTTGTCCACAGTTACAACCTGGAAGCATCTTCTGTACCTAAAAATGTGAAAGGCAAAGAGAACATAGGCCACTTGCAAGACCAAGAAATGATGGTACTGGTATTTGTTCATAAGGTTGAAGTTTATATCACTTTGAAGTTCTAAATGGAATGAATGCTTCGTAGGAACTCAACTCCAAGAAAAGAGCTCAAGAGAAGGAAATTATGTATCTTCGGGAACAAATTGCTCTTGCTAGTATCAAAGTAAGACATGCCTTTTGGCTTCAATAATCAATGCAGGCCTTTAAGTTTCCCATAAGACTTGCATTGTTTTATATGATTGTAGGAATCACAGCTGTTGAATGATAAATATGCGCTTGAGAGGAAATTCTCTGAGTTACGGATGGTTCGAGCCTGCCCTATTCTCTCATTAGTTTCCTTAATGTTATGTAAGCTTATATCACAAAGTAACTTATAATCGTTTTAGGCTCTGGATGAAAAGCAAAATGAAGTTATAACTTCTGCATCAAATGAATTGGCACGTAGGAAAGGTGACCTTGAAGTTAACTTAAACTTGCTTAATGAATTAAAGGTAAATACTTGGTTTTACCACTATTTGCTTCTGTTAGCCTCCTTTTTTCTGCATTCACCTACATTTGCTGGATATTTCATAGAAGCATTCTCATGCACCCAGGTTGCTGAAGACGAGAAACATATATTTAAATCATCCATGCTTATGATATTGGATGAATATGGTGCTTTACCTCATGTGACCAATGCATCTGCCCTAACCAACAGCATCAAGGTTAGAGACTCCTTACATAAGTTATATTTTCTTCTACATTTTTCCAAGTTATATTACGTTTGTAACTATGATTCTACTTGAGTTATGTGATGTTAACTAATCCAACAAGGAAAGCTACACTAATTAGGAATCAGTCTGCATAGGATTAGGTCTCTTTTTTTTTTTACCTTCACTATTATGAAACCAATTCTCAACTTTCTGCTAAAAATTTGATGATCTCTATTGCAGCATTTACATGATCAACTCCAGTTGAAGATAAGAGCATCACATGTAAGCTTGTTCTGTCAATTGTTTTGTTCATTATGTTACTTTAATTTCTGTGGCATCAAGACTAGCTTTTCAGTAGTTTTCTTGTTCCGTTTGTTGCTTTTCCTCTCATTTATTGGGTTGTATGGATATGGTGCTATATCTTATTTATGTGAGTGGGTTTTACTGTTTAGTTTTGTCCTTCATTCTGATAGAACGGAGGGCGTTTATTGAGATGAAAGTTATGCATACTGAACCTTCTAACTGGTGGATAGTTTCTGTATGATAAAGCAAAAACAAGGAAAGAGTTTGTCTACTGTATTTCTCTGCATTACACTAATGTTCCTCGTCTCTGGGTGAAGTTAAAGGATGTACCTTTAGTTTCTATAGAGACTTTGTTCTGCCCTTTGGAATCCCAAACTTTTCTGAATCTTATTACTAGAGCTAATGAATACATCTGAACTAGAAATTGAGGGTAATGTGTGCAGAGGACTGATATCTTAGAAATTAGAATAATAAGGAGAAGTAGTTCCGGAAGATCTTCATTTTTTTTTTGTAAATTTTTAATGCTTGCATCAGGCTATGTAGGCTTGCAATTGGGCTTCATAATTTCAATAAATCTAATAAGAAATCACAAAATGCAGGCCAGAGGTGTAGAGTTGAATTCCATGATTGGTGGTAATTCCAGAAACGGTTATATTGATAAAGAAATCCCAAGTTTAAGACCCGAAAGTAGCCAATTTCCTAGCAGTTCAATGGTAATTGCTGCATTGATTTTTTTGTCATACTGAAGATACTACGTCTACACCCACTCATTTTGGTGCTAATAGTTTGGCTCATTTATGGAGACAATATTATGCTTTTTTGCAAAGTCTACTTCAATCATTATTTCCCACCGATCATAGGTTATAGTTCTTACGATTACAGAAACAGACATGGTCACTTTATTGACTCTCCTTCTGCAGGGTTTGCACGGGTTCTCACACTATAATCATTATATTGATGGGAAAAATATGGAAGCAGCTGATGATATGCCTAGATTTATGCAAGCCGGTGATCATAACACAGGCTTAAGGCAGAGTGCTGAGATGCAGCACCCACCTGATAATGAGAATTTTAATAGGGCACAGCTCAACTATGACAGGTTTGTTTGAAAATTTCGTGGTTCTTATAATTGTTTACTCTGTTTTCAGGAATTTTATGTACTGGCATGATTAATAGATACTTATTCATGATATATTTCCACTTGTTATTCAGGCCAAACATAGAGTATAGAAATCCCGAAAGCCATATGGTGGGTAGTATGCCTGAAAGAAATGGGTTCATGTCAGCATCCGAGCAAAGGGTGGTTGATCAATTTCCCCCTTCGCGCATGATGATGCACGATGATAGAGCTGGTTCTTTTGGTTCAGAAGGTAAAATGACCAACTTCTTGTGAATGAGTAGCATACTCTTCTTGTGTATTGACATAACAGAAGATCTATTCCAGAAGACGGTCCTGGAATAGAGGGCTTTCAAATAATTGGGGATGCTAAACCAGGATGCAAACTGTTAGGCTGTGGGTTTCCTGTACGTGGAACATCTCTCTGCATGTTTCAGGTATGATCCATTACGTTTGTACTCAATGATTTTCATTCTTTTTTTGGGATTACCTTCACTTATAAATGGCTATAAATGTTTTGTCATCTTTCCAATTACTAGTGGGTTCGTCATTATCCAGATGGTACAAGGCAGTATATTGAAGGTAAATGAATGATAATTGAACACGCGTACTCCTATGCATATATGTATAAATGCGATGCTTTTACAGAATTATCATACATTTATATTTGTTTCAGGAGCTACCAATCCAGAGTACATAGTGACAGCTGATGATGTTGATAAATTTATTGCTGTTGAATGTATACCAATGGATGAACAAGGAGGACAGGTAATGTAGCTCTGTTTCTTCTATTATTCTTACTTGTCTGACTAAGCACTTTCTTAAAAGGCATATCTTAGAAATAAATAAGGATCAGTGAAATGGTAAAAACATGATAAAGGGTCAAGCAGCTTGCGTATCAGATATTTGATTGACAACACATGAATTATATATATCTTATTTGACATCAAATTGCATCAGGGTGAGATTGTCAGAATTTTCGCCAATGGCAACAACAAGATTACTTGTGGTGAGTGCAACTGTTTTAATATACCATGTACATATAAATGTATCTTAAAATAATAATAAATAAATAATATCTAATAAGTTGTATGCACACTTGTTTGGAGAGTTGTGATTAATAATAGCAATTTTCAACTCTTTATGATATTTGAGTTAAAAAATCATTCTTGTAATAATGATAATGCATGTTAACCCCTTAATGAGGAAGTGACCCGGTCTTCTCTTGAAATTATGTATAAGGATCTCTTGTGATGTAAAGATGTTTGATTGTCTGTCTACATGAAAGTTAACATTTTAACTGCAATATGATCAACGCACTACTGTTTTTCTCCCACATTTAACATGAGAAAAATGCTATTGAGAAACATTTCAATTTAGATTATGGCACAAGGATTCTGAACTTTGTAATGGACTTGGGATATGTGAATGCAGTCAGATCAGTATAGACAGGCCTTATAGTTATGAAATCCGGGAAAAGTTCTCTTCTTAGTTATTTATTCTGACAAGTGGTATGAAAATGCAGATGCAGATATGCAGGAGGAGATTGATGCCTATGTTTCTAAAGGATTGGCAACATTCGGTGTCCTAATTCTTGTACGTAATGACTTTTTGTTGGTAGCATAATTTCATATGTTGCGCAATTTCAAAAGCTAGTCTAAAGATGTTTACGGTGTACCTAATAACTTTTGAGTTTCAGAAACTCAAGCATGTTTTTTGGGTAAATGGTGGTATGTTTATGTCCTTGAATGCTAAAATGGCATGAAATATATAAGAACAGGGTCTTTGTTGGAGATACCTTTGTCCAAAGTTGTATGCCAAAAATTTATATTCCCTTCGTTCCCAACTACATAGTTCCATTTCTGGTTATCATAAATCCTAGATAGCATGCTGTATATTTTGATTCTGGTTACTTCTTCCATAATTCTATCTCTGATTGCCAGTTATCTGGGCACAAGCTTGTGATATGATTGGTTAAGATGCTTGTTATGCTCCGAACTTATAGGGATGCTCTTCTGACAAGCGGTTTCCTTAAAATGCTTTGACAGCTAGATTCTTCTGAGAACTGGGAGCCAGCAACTCTATTCCTGAGGCGATCGGGTTTTCAGATCAAGGATGGGATAAAACAGGATGTTATCATCTCAGATAAATATTCTAAAGAATTGTTGGTATGATAGTCTTTATTTTCTTCGGAACAGAAGCTCCATAAGTGCAAGTGCAATATTAAAATTAATGATCGATCGATAGGAGTTTCATGTATGGTCAGAGCAGTTACTATTTATCTGAGATTACTTCTATTAATGCTAGGGGTTAATTAGCAATCTTGTCGGTTTCATTTTGTACATTGTAAAGGATACATTTTCCCCCTTGCTGCAGTTGTTATCATTATTAGAACGACCTTCTTATGTGCACCATCATGAAACACTTGTATATCTTTTCTTCTTAGTGATGTTAACTTTGACTTGCTTTCAGATCAAGATACCGAGCGGTCTCTCAGCTCAGTTTGTCCTGGTCTGTTCAAATGGTTCATCGTACCCATTCAGTACGAATAATGATATACAGTAAGGGCCTACTTTTCACTCTTTACATCAGCTTCTTCTAGTGTCAGTTTCAGTTTCATGTTCATGATTAATATTTATTCATCATCCAACTTGTATTCATCTTGTATTAGCAACTATTGTTAGTATATCCTGCATGAATCATATATGCTGCTGAAGAAACTAGTTCAGTAAAACCTCAGTTGCACGTGTGTGTGTGACAACACATGGAATGACTAGGTTGTCTTTTAGGGTACTCGTATATGTAATGCGTCACAGCTTATTCTTTTGTGTTTGCCCATAGACACTAATTTCTGCTTACTGCAAAATTTCACCTAAATGGCTAACTTGATGCTTCCATCTTCCTATGTAGACTGCGAGATACGGTTGTACTGACAATGCGAATCTTCCAGAGCAAGGTAACCCCCCCTCCATATTATTTCTAATGAACATTTTAATCAACTGTGCTGAATGAACGTAAATGTGACCATCCTCTTGAGTTAACGACTTCATGCTTGCAATCCAAAACCTGCGACTGTTTCCCATTCAATACAGATGTAATTGGTCGTTAATGTAAATCGTTATAAAGATCGTATACTGTTTTCTTTAGAGAAATTTCACATCACTGATGATTCTTTAGAATGTGTTCCTATGGTTCTTACTATTTTGGAATGTATGCTCGGACCATTATTTGGATTTAATGTTGTTGTTTTATATGTTTTTGGAAGTTCGCTTCAATCCCGTTTAATTTTTATGCTGTGCAAACAGGCCCTTGACGAGAAACGGAAGAGTAAAGCTTGATTGGCCTTCTTCTTGTAGGTGTCAGTGTCTATAGCCATTCTTCATTCTTTCTGAGAATAGGAATACAAGCAGTTTTGCTATGTGATTGAGAATAAGTAGTTTAATATTATAGTTCATCTTCATTTTCCCCCTTTCTTGTGTTGTTTTGTGATGTGTTATCTTGTGTTGTATTGTACCAATGTAAAATGTACAGTTCGTTACTTCTCATTGTTTATAATTTGAATAGGGTTTTCCTTTTGCTTGTCAAACTCTCAATTTTGACCTTTTACCCAAGATTGTTTCTGTATATACTGATGATTAAATTATCAACTATTTGAAGAGCTGCTACATATATTAATGAGTCAAAACAAAAGTGGTGCATTGTTTTTGGTTTCTGACTATTAGTATTAGTCATTGAAATTGGGTACTATTATTTTAGTAGCAAGAGTTGGTTAACTTAATCAGAGACCATGATTAGGGTTTTTTACTTTTGAAGGCTGCAATTATTTGACAGCAAGAATTTGAAGGTTTTCCAATTACTGATGATGTGATTTCTTTCTTTTTCCAATCCATTTTTTCTATATCTTTAAACATTAATTAGAAAAAAAAAAGAACATTCCTTTAATAAAGTGCAAATAATGCTCTTTGTTGGAAAACACTGTCTATATATACTTTGGAAGGTCATCTAATATTGGAGTCTTATCTTAACCTAAACTGCCAATTATTTTAATAAAAAAAAAAAATACCCTTTTAAAAGGAAGAGTGCTCTCTATTATTCCACCTGCTTCTTCTCAACTTGTGAAGTATAAACAAATCTGAAGACAGCCCACATGCCATCTAGTCAAGTCCTCTATGATTCAAGAAATTAAGCTCTATGATGACAAGGGGCTGCTCCTGTAGTTTAGTAGGCATGTTGTATCCAAATAAGTTGCTTTCAGTTACTGCTACACCTACACACTAAATCACAAGGGCTAAGTTGAAATATTCTAGTCCACTTAAAGAAAGGTTTAAAAAGTAGAGCCAATACCAAGAAAGAAAAGTAGATGTGGACCATTCTCTACCTTAAATTGCATTAAATGCAGAGTTTGAATTGTGATTGTGCTAGCTTAGCTGCTTTGAGAGGATACTTAGTGTTGTGTATGTATGTACTTTAGTTTGCAAGAAAATTGTTATCAGATATTTGAAAAAGTAATAGATTCTTGATATGATGTTGCAAAAATAAGGAATTTGTTAAAAAAGAGGAGAGGAGAGGAGAGAATAGATATCAACTTCCACTTTCACTCACTTTAGTTTCCTTCACTTGAAAGCTTTCAAAATCTTCCAACTTTTGGAAGCTATGCATACATTGCTGCAGAAGTAAGCAATCTCTTTTCAGTTTCATGAAATGGGCTCTGTAGGGAATCCAAATCCTTGGGCACCTTATGACAACTATAGAGATTGTTCACAAGGGATTTGCAGCATATACTGCCCTCAGTTCTGCTACTTGATCTTCCCTCCTCCTCCGCCTTCTGATGATGATTCCGGTGCTCCCTTTTCGCCTCTGATCATCGCCATCATCGGTGTTCTTGCCAGCGCCTTCCTCCTGGTGTGCTACTACACGGTGGTAACTAGGTACTGCAGGAGGAGGAGGGGGAGGCATGATCAGAGCACAGGCGGAGAAGGAGCTGCAGAGAATCGGGACGAATCATCGTCTCAAGATCAATGGCAGGTTGCTCAGGATGGACTGGATGAGGCCTTGATCAAGACCATAACTGTGTGCAAGTACAAGAAAGGAGATGGATTGATTGAAGGCACCGACTGTGCTGTGTGCTTGAGTGAGTTTGAAGATAACGAGTCCTTGAGGCTTCTCCCAAAGTGCAGCCATGCTTTTCACCTTCCTTGCATCGACACATGGCTCAAGTCTCAATCCAATTGCCCCTTGTGCAGAGCTAGTGTGGTGGTAATGGTTCATCCTTCACCTCCTCCGCCTCCGCCTCTGCCCACGTCGTCGGATATGGGCATGAATTCTTATCAAGTTGAGAGGGTGGAGGACTTGGTATTGGTGGTGGATGATCAAGAAAGGAGCATTCAACAACAGATGGTTGTGCTTGATGACAGTGATGCTCATGTGCCTCCAAAGAGCCCAGTTCAAGAAAGTAGGAACAATGATCACTACCGAAGGTCGGTCTCGTTAGGCACATTTGCACCCGGGCATCATCTCTTGATCTCCGATATCCTGAAATTCGAAGAAATTGATGAGTATATACAAGTCGAAAACGAGCAGCTTTGGAGGGGAGTTGGCTCCTCAAAGGGGTTACTGAGAAGCCCTCTAGCAATGCAGAGGTCTATTTCTTCTGGCGGATTTGCATTCACAGTAAATGACAATAAAGGCAAAAACTCAGTCATCTCATAACTGAATATACTGCTCTTATGCAGATGATCTCAATTTATTTTTATCTACAAATATGAGGATAGTGCATTGGGCTGAGTTTCTGGTATATAGTTTGCCAACACTCAAATTTTAGTGCAAGATACTTTTTTTGAACTCACAGCTGCAGTGGAGAAATGCAGTTATAAACTCCCGTCTAGATCGAGTCATTTTCTTCCGTGCTATATGAATGATAAATACACAGAAGAATAGTATGTTTCCTTTTTGATGCATATATGATCAGTCTCTAATCTTTCTTGGCCTTTTACTCTTTTTACTGCATTTACTAAAGTTGAATTGTTGTTTCTTGATTTGGGTTGTATTAGTACATCCTACACTTATAACACAGAAAGAGTGAAAAACAATATGGTAAAGTGATGTTTCTGATGCCTTGAACTGTAAATCAAGCAGTCACTACATAGTTTAAATCTTCCTTAGCCATCTATGGCGTTTGCAAGCGCAGGAGACGAGACGAGATGGGCCTTGAGCCCGCGTAAAGTCCCACATCATCAATCATAAGCAGAGGAACTTGATGTCCAAACTGGATCAAGAATTCAACTTATGTTTCAAGAAAGTGTTTGTTTAGTGCTTAAGTCTGCTGAGATGGTTTCTTTTGAAGCAAATATACGTGTTGGCTATTTGCAAATCTGCACATGGGACTTTTTTTTTGTTCTAAAGTGGACTTGGTAAAATCACTACACATCAAAATTAGTTAGCATTTTATTGAATAATCTTGGATAAGGGTTTGCTACATAAGTTGATTGGTACTATATAATTAATATAATCAAAGAATCACATGCTTTTATATAAGTCCAAAAGGAAGAAGAGCACAACTTGAGCTGTCCTAACTCTTTCTTTTCAACTTCTCCCCTTTCTTGTCTCTGCAATATCTTTTCCATCATCTGCAAACATCAAACCAGGAAAAGAACAGCAAAAAGAGAAGGAAAAAAAATGCCTGAGAGTACCACAGATTGCCCCATCAAGACAGTTGTGGTTCTAGTCCAAGAAAACCGATCATTCGATCATATGCTAGGATGGATGAAGTCAATCAACCCCGAAATCGATGGAGTCACGGGCCAAGAATTCAACCCTCTGTCCACCTCCAACCTTAGCTCAAATCACATTTTTTATGGCCACCAATCTGGCAATGTTGAGCCTGACCCTGGCCACTCGTTCGAAGCAACGTACGAGCAAATCTATGGCCATCCATGGAGCAAGGAGTCTGCCTCTGCAGAGAAGCTTCCTCCCACAATGAAGGGGTTTGCACAGCAAGCAGAAACCATAGAGAAAGGGATGGCTAATGTAGTGATGAACGGCTTCAAACCGGAGCAGCTGCCGGTTTACAAGGAGCTGATATCTGAGTATGCAGTTTGTGATCGATGGTTCTCTTCAGCTCCTACTCTGACACAGCCTAATAGGCTCTTCATACACTCTGCAACCTCCAACGGTGCAACGGAGAACGACACGAAGATGCTGATCGAAGGCTATCCGCAGAAGACCATCTTTGAGTCTGTGGAGGAGGGAGGCTTCTCATTTGGGATTTACTATCAGTACCCTCCTTCAACTCTCTTCTACAGGTTACGTCCATACCTCATCAACCATCATCCATCTTTCGATTTTATCATTGCTATTTGATCACTTAATCTTTAAAAAATAAGACATGGATAAGCTAAAGAAAGCTTCATCCTTTTGTGGATTGATGAATTCTAGAATTAAAGAATGGTGTCTGTCATCATCACCCATATAATTCAACCAATAATAATGCATCAAGATAGTGGGTTAGGTGAAGGATTAGTTACATCTGATGCAAGTTCTTTAAAATAATAATAACAAAGATACATGAAACTTTTTTCAATGGTCAAAGCCATCATCCATGACTCTCTCTGATGACTTTTACTTTTCTTCTATATCAAATTCTCTAATATTTTGACACAATTCAACTGCAGAAAGTTAAAGCAGTAATTTCTGAGAGATTTGAATGAATGAATGCAGGAACCTAAGAAGACTGAAGTACATAAATAACTTCCACCAGTTCGATCTGAGCTTCAAGAGGCACTGCAAGGAGGGGAAGCTACCAAACTACGTAGTGATAGAGCAGAGATATTTCGAGACGAAGCTGATCCCGGGAAACGACGATCACCCGCCTCACGACGTGGCACAAGGCCAGAAATTCATCAAACAAGTGTACGAAGCACTCCGGTCAAGCCCACAGTGGAATGAAATCTTGTTCATCATTTTATATGATGAGCATGGTGGGTTCTACGATCACGTCCCGACCCCGGTGGCCGGTGTCCCGAGCCCGGACGGGCTTGTGGGACCCGAGCCCCATAAGTTCGAGTTCGATCGCCTTGGAGTGAGAGTTCCTGCAATCTTGATTTCACCTTGGATTCAGCCTGGGACAGGTATGCATCATGCATGATCAGTTGATCGATCAGTAGTAGTTATCATGAGTTGTGGTGATTAATTCGTTAATGAGGTTTGATTTTTTGATTGATGCAGTGCTGCATGGACCCTCTGGCCCACATCCCACCTCAGAATATGAGCACTCTTCAATCCCAGCAACTGTGAAGAAGATCTTTAATCTCAAGAACTTCTTGACAAAGCGCGATGCTTGGGCAGGCACATTCGAGTGTGTCATAAACAGAACTTCTCCAAGAACAGACTGCCCTAGTAAGTAGCAACTCTCTCTCTCTCTATCTCTATCTCTCTGTGCATGCATGATGAGTGATGAGTGAGTTAATGTGCATATATTGTTGCAGGTGAACTATCGGAGCCGGCGATGATGAGGGAGAGGGACGGAAGAGACGATGCGAAGCTGACGGAGTTTCAAGAGGAGCTGGTGCAGATGTGTGGGGTGTTGAGAGGCGATCATGAAGAAGATGTGTTCCCAAACAGTAAAGTGGTGAGGGAGATGAAGGTAGTGGATGCGGTTGATTACGTGGACGCCGCCTTCCGGAAGTTCTTGGATGATTGCGACAGCGCAGTGAAGAATGGGGAGGAGGAGTCGCACATTGTGTGTGCCCGCCGCGTTCCGCCGCATCAACCGGAAAAGCGTGCTTCGAAATCGGTTAAGGGGAAACTCTGCTCCTGCTTCACTTGTGGCGACTCTCAAGCTGTTCAATGAGAGAGAGACTTCATTCTTCTCTCTTGATCTGTTTTTTTCAAGAATTTGACTGCAGTTTGTTGTGCTTATAAGAAAGTTATCTACTAGTTGTAAGATTATATTTATATGGGTGTGAGGATTATCTGGGCTTAGGCCCAGAAGGATAAATGGGCCTAACTTCTCTCGCTTTGGGCTTGAGTTGGGCCGTTTCTCCAATTTTTTAATTAGTAAGTCCATGGATGTGATACTAATATTATTAATCGGATATAATACAACTATTGTAAGAAAGGTATATTCGTGGAGGGAACGAAGATATGCGATTGGTTTAAATTTAATACTACTTGTTTATTGTCAGACCAAAAATAATATTAACTAAATAGAAAGATTCGAAGGAATAAAAATAGTTTTTATTTTATTTTATTTTGTATTGTGGTGTACAATAAAGTATTGATTGATCACATTCCTATGATAAGTAGGCACGTAGATGAAGCAACACAATTACTTTGATATATCTGAAAGTAAACAACCCCCCTTTGAGTGGTAGTACGTCATATTTTGAGGATCAAATTTAGAATTCAATTTATTGAAATATAATTTGGCAATGGCAATGTCTTTATATACTCATGTATGTATAAATGAATTATCAAGCGTGTGAATGCATGTTATAATTGATTAATTTAGGGTACATAGGAAAATGGAATTTTTTCATGTGACGAAATGATCAATTGTGTTTGTGGATGAGAATTTGAATTTGAATTTGAATTTGAAGTATGTTCTAGAGACTATATGAGATTAAGTGTCCCCACCTTTATCTTCCTCAATCTATATTTTACAATTAATTTAAAATAGAGAGATACATTTCACACGCTTAGCCTTAGCATATGCTCTTTCACGATCCTTAACAAACACATTCAATATATACCTCAAATGATACTAAAAGAAATTAGACAAACCTATCTCTATATATCAAGTTGGGTGGCTTACGTCTCGATTTTGCTAACTTTTGTAAACTGAAATTTAATATTAGTAACAACGAATCTCTAACTATAATTTAATATTTAATGAGAAAATGGAATAAACATTTCTCGGTTTGCTTTGGTAGAAAGTATTGATTTGGACTAAATAATAATTCATAGCAGTACCGTTTAATATATATAAATGAGATAGATATTCTATTGCATAAGAATATGACATTTTATGTTATATTAATGTAATATTTCATATTATATTAATACGAATAATATACTAATGTATGTTAAACTTTAACCGTACAGAAAAAAGGAGATAATGAACCAAACCAATTCGATTATTCGAGTTTTGTTTGAAAAGTGAACATTTACGGCTATATTTTCGCATATTTTAGTCAAAAAACATTTGTCTTATACAATTTTCTACACGTCGAAAGCTGTCTCCCCAATAATTTGATGTGGCCAAAAGTCGCATCTTATTCTTGATGTGATCATTACCCATTTCAAAATTCAGAATCATAATTAAAAAGAAAAAGACAAGCAACAATCACTAGATAAGATCTTCAACATTTATTTATTAATAAACCAAAGGCACAAGCTATATATTCAACGTATGAATAAACCCAACTTGAAAATATATTAACTATTTTAATTCCATTCAAATTTTTCCCGAACAAGCTTTAGCTTAAGCTTAGCTTATATATATAAGTCAAGTCCCCTAATTAAAAGAAACTCAAACTCCAAGAGAATTGAAAGAGATACAAACACAATGAGTTCATCAGAAATATCAACAACCTCTTCTTCCCCAATCAAAACAATCGTAGTTCTAGTTCAAGAAAACCGATCCTTCGATCACATGCTAGGATGGATGAAAACCCTAAACCCAGAAATCAACGGCGTTACCGGATCCGAATCCAACCCGCTTCCCGGTTCCAACGGCCCTCTCTTATTCGGCTCCGGCTCCGCCTACGTGGATCCGGATCCGGGTCACTCGATCCAGGACGTGTATGAGCAGATATTCGGAGTCGAGTGGAGCCCCGACTCCGGTAAGCTGGCGCCCACCATGCAGGGCTTCGCTCAGAACGCCGAGAGGAAGCAAGCCGGCATGTCCGCCACCGTCATGAACGGCTTCCTCCCCGACGCCGTCGCCGTCTACAAAGAGCTCGTGTCGGAGTTCGCCGTCTGCGACCGGTGGTTCGCGGCGGTGCCGGCCTCCACGCAGCCCAACCGCCTCTTCGTCCACTCCGCCACCTCCACCGGCGCCACCTCCAACGTCACCAGCCAGCTCATCGCAGGCTACCCGCAGAGAACCATCTTCGAGAACCTTCACGACGAGGACTACACCTTCGGGATCTACTACCAGTACCCTCCCTCCACACTTTTCTACCGGAATCTCAGACAGCTCAAGTACATCTTCAACTTCCACCAGTTCGACCTCTCCTTCAAGCGCCACTGCGAGGAGGGGACCCTCCCCAACTACGTGGTGGTGGAGCAGAGATTCTGGGACTTGAAAATCCTTCCCGGCAACGACGACCACCCCTCTCACGATGTCTACCAAGGCCAGAAGTTCATCAAGGAAGTGTACGAGGCACTGAGGTCTAGCCCCCAGTGGAATGAGATGCTCTTCGTCATCATCTACGACGAGCATGGCGGATTCTACGATCACGTCCCCACTCCGGTCGACGGAGTTCCCAGCCCCGACGGACTCGTGGGCCCCGAGCCGTACAATTTCCAGTTCGACCGCCTCGGCGTTAGGGTTCCGGCCATCTTCATATCTCCTTGGATTGAAAAAGGCACCGGTTAGTTAGCACTATACATTAATCTGATTAAATTAATCATATTGGCATTAATAAATGATAAAAGAATTGGATTGGAATGTGCATGTAATAGTTTAATAGATGATGAGAATATTAATTGTTGGTGAAGTGAATGATGTACTGTGCAGTTGTACATGGGCCAAGTGGGCCATACCCAACGTCAGAATTTGAGCACTCATCAATACCAGCAACGGTGAAGAAGATATTCAATCTAAAGGAGTTTCTAACGAAAAGGGATGAATGGGCTGGCACTTTTGATTTTGTCATCAACAGAAGAACCCCCAGAACCGACTGCCCCGGTATATATGCATTATATATATAACTTTTCAAGTTCATGATATATATTAATATATACTGATTTGAGTTCACAAACTTGTGGATGGTAGAAACCCTAGGCGAGCCGGTGAAACTGCGGGAGGAGGAGGCGAAAGAGGAGGCGAAGCTGTGCGATTTTCAGGAGGAACTGGTGCACTTAGCTGCAACTCTGTGCGGTGATAATCACGAGGAGGGTTTCTCCGAGAAGCTAGTGGAGGAAATGAGCGTTGCACGAGGAGCTGAGTACGTGAAGACTGCGTTCGATAAATTCTTGAATGAATGTGACAAAGCAAGGCAGGAAGGAGCAGATGACTCCACCATTTGCATTCCAAAAACAGACTCCACTTCTTCTGTTTATGCCAAGTCTGCAGATTCTAAGTCCTTTGCATCCAAGTTCTTCTCTTGCATTGTTTGTGCTAATGATTGATTCATTTTTTTCACTTATATGTTGTTAAGTGATTAAATTTGTTATTCTTGTACGTGCATGGTTTGCTTCTTTGTTGTTTATTTATTTGCTCGTGAAATTAATTGGGAAATTTTTTTCTTTTGAAGATAATTTACTATTTCAAACATTGTAATACATGTCTAATACAAGCTCTCAGCCCAATTAATAGGAAATCTCATTCATATAATCTTAGGCCCTCTTTCATATTTAATATCTCAATTAATTTTGGACCAAAAGTTTGCTCACTGAATCAATAAATTTTTTGGACCACGTGTAATATAGAATTTCGTTAAAAAGTTGGGCCCAGCCCATTAAACACACCAATTTGAAGCCCATTCTCTAAAGCACTTGCTATTTGCTAACCAACTCAAGGGGAATGGAGAAAAACAAAATATTTAATTGTAATTTTAGTTTTAAATAAATTTAAATTATAGTTATAATTTATCTTTTTGAAATGACGAATTTTATTACGTACATGCATGGTGTATGATAATATCATAGAGAAAGAAAAATGAAACAAACACTCGGGAAATTAAGGGTGGTCTGTGCCAAAATGAGTTGATTGAAAAGTTATATCATGAGACAAAAAATCAAAGAATTCTTCTTCAAAGTGACGAGGATGATTATTCTTGCCATTTTTTTTGTTCACTTTTGTGTATATATATATAAATATATGGACGACCATTCTTTGCATAAATTTACCCAACCATTTCCCACTTTTCTTTTCTTCACTTCTCACCATTCTCATTTCTATTTCCTCACCTTTTCTTCCTCCCCAATTTCATTTTCTTCAATTTTACATCCATCTATACATGTTTGATTTCACACACAAACACACATGTATATACAAATGCCCGTATGCATGCACGTGTATTTACCATTAAAATATTCTCACAATCAACGAAAATTGTATTATTATTATTATCTGTTTGAATCGTCTATAAAGAATATGTCCTTTTCATTTTTAGACATGATCTTACAAAATATTTAATATTTTAAATTTTGCATATATTCTATTTTGTGAATTCAATTATTCACTAAAATCACATTTTCAGTTTATCTTAAAACTCGTATCGATACTCTGACAATACCTTTTTTATAAACGAAGATCTTATAATTGTATGTGTGTTGGTCTATCCGGAGAATATTAATGTCCGAACCCCCAAAATCTGAGTTGGATTTTCCGTAATGCCATTTTAATTTTTATTTATTTTATTTACTAAATAAAAAAAATGACTATGGGCGGTTGCCCATACAAAAATACTCTTTGTATATTAATTGCAATAGTATATTTGGATATATAACACCAACTTTTTTGTTTGGATTTGGGCAGGGTAGGGGGTAGGGTAGGGTAGGGTAGGGTAAGGCATGTTAGGTTACATTGATCTCATCCTCGATGAATCACATGTGAATACATTATACATGCATACATTACGTGTATATGTATGCATTCGGCATTCCTATCCCCATAACTCTTATCTCCATAATCATGTACCTCCATTTATTTATTTGTTATATAATCCTAAACAAACAAATATAATAAACTAATTATACATAACAATATAACATGAGCAGACCAGACCAGACCAACTGCTCTTTACTTTATGAGAGGGCTGGTTCGATTTTCTGGGGCCCACTATTTAAGCTGACCTCCTTCTGATTGGATTGGCCCAAACTAAACCTATTTATTTAATTTACCTCGTCACTAATACTATTCATTATTATAATTTATGTCTTAACTTATGTCATAGCATAGTGTATCGGTTTATAATAGGACGCGTCTATACATAATTGAGTCTTAACAATATGTACAACTACATCTTATATTGCGTGTCCTATTTGATATATTGGGTCCCACCTGCACTGCCCCCACCAATTCTCATCCAATTAATAAAAATCTAATTAAATGTAGTATTACGAGTAATTGCTAATAAACAATATCTTATTATCATAGATTTATAGTTTTATTTTATGTGCTAGCTCCTTTTATTTATTTTTTATTACTAGTTTACGAATTTTTTCTTGTTTTTTTTTCTTTTAATTAATCTTTCAACCCAAGCAAGGAATGTATTCCTTCTCAAGTAGGACCCAATTATTGATATGTATGTTTTCCCATTTAAAAAGTATCGAAAAAAACTAAAAATTAGCTAAAAACGGCGGGGAAAGTGACCGGCCAACTCGCAGATTCCTCTAGAAGGGTTGGCCGTGGCTCATATATTTCCAGACTATTATTACAACTGCACAAAAAATTATATACCACTCTGTGTTATGTAAATAGATGCGTATTTCATTTAAAGAATAAGAAATGTTAAATAATAATAGGGTGCTTCTTTTTTTTCATTTGAATCACTACAACATTTTAAAGTTAAATAAATGTTCGTTAATTTCCGTGGCGAAATAAATACCTATCTTTGGAGATGATGTATTCATAATATTTATCCACTTAAAACTACCTTACTTATGTGTTAATGGTTAGGGGTAATTGGGCTACTTATGTAACATTATCACATAATATATTGACTCGTTAAATATGCTCACAATGAGTGGGGTGCTAATCTTTAACTAATTCAGATCTTTTATTGCTTATGATATTGTATTTTATGTTGTTCTAATAAGATGCTGATATATGACATAATTAATAATATAAAAATTTAAATTTAATTATTTTTCATTATATACATCCTAAATGGTGAATTATAATCATGTCATATATGATCATTTTATTGAAGTAATAATAAATGCAACATTATTAGCGGATAGATTATCCAAAATGATCTTTAACCCCCAATGATTAAAATCAAATCGGGTAAAGATAATTAAGCCAATAATTGTGATTGGCTTTTCCTATATTGATGATAATTTGATATATGTGCATTTATTAATGGATAAGTTGTTAAGTTGGTGCAACAAACCTCATCAACAATCTCAGTTTTTTGTTAATTAGTAACAACAAGATCTTATCACTTGTCAATTTATTTTTATTTTATCCAAACTTAATTAATTATACAAACAATGAAACAGGTATTATACTGAAAATAAATTGTTAACATGCACATTAAAAAAAAAGTTAAAAATTAATTTGACATGAGAATATGATTCCAAATAAATTTTTAATTAATTATATCAAATCACTTATTAGCCCTAATTAATGATATTCGTCACTCATGTAAAGTAAGAGATGAGTTTCAATCTTCATTCCCCTATCTTCTTAACTTTGCTGAAATAAGCTTTTATTTGTTCATAGCAAAATATAATTAATTTTGGTTAATAATATATATGGGTCAAAAGAGTCATCAAGAAACAAAGCTTTCAATATATGTGTGTATATATAATTTCCGTTTTCCAAAATTAATTGTCATACTCAAAAAATTGTGCAAGCTATCATTTGTCTCTTCATATAAGTAACATATATTTATAAATTAATTTATTTATTAAGCCGAATAGGTACAGAACATCAATATTATGACAACTGTCTTTAAGCAACTGAATTAATATTACTTTCTTAATAGGCAATTAAAAGTTATGTGACAAGACCATTTCAATTTTCTTCATAGTTAAAACTAGCGTGACAAAACTATGCACAGATTACTATGTTATTATACATATATCACATCTCACATATTCTTCCGTCCATTAAATTTCTTTATACTTTGACCTGATACGAGTTTCAATGTATTTCTTTTAACTTTAATGATGATATATAATGAGTAAAATTTGGGTCCTACATGATATATTATTTTAAATTGTATTGTGTGTAGTTAGTGGAATTTGAGTTTTACTTAATGTATTATTTTAAATTGAATTGTATGCGAAGAGTGTGGTGAGTCCACTTACTATAAATAAAAATTTAAAATAAAAAAAGTTTTGTAACCAGAACAAATTTAGTGGAGGGAGGGAATACAACAATAATGTATTGGAACATACAAATTAACCTCAAAACTAAACAAGTTGCATGAAATGATTGTATGTAGCCACGTGGACAGGTTGTTTCTCAAACATAGGATAAATTGTTTTTGAAAGTCAGAGCAATGATAGAAATTGAGTTTAAGAACATAGTTTAATCAGTACAGATAACAGTCATAGGAGTAATCAATTTAAAATTAATTAATAAGCATAAATATTGATTTAGATGTCCAATCCCAAACAGTGGTTCAATAAATTAAAAGAGGGCTATTTAGTCATTTGATATGATTATTAATAGGTGGAGGAGAAAAGAAAGGGGTTTTATTTTCTTTAATCTCCAACTGCTGCTATTAATTGTTTGTTGTGTTAATAAAATCAATCCTTTTTTGGACGCGTAATTTTGGTTTTCCCTTTCTTGACTTTTTCTTTCTACGCAAAAGCGACCTCCCAATTTATAGCTAACTAATTAATAGGCCGAGTTGTGAAATTTATTTTTTAACTTTTAATATGCATACCCCTTTCTACCCTTCATAAATTAAATAAATAAATATAATGATGTATAAATTATAATTAGTACTCCCTCCTTTCCTTTCTATTTATGATATATTTTGGTGAGTTTTATTTTATTTTTTTTATTTTATCAAAACATGATATAAATAGCATGACAGATAGAGTACATATTATTTTCACCAAGATTTCATCAATAATTAATTACTCGATATAAATGTTTAATGTAATATTATTCAAATTAATTTAATATATTATTCTATATTACAAAATTTAATTTGCAAAATGTTTCCTATCGAAATTTACTTCAAAAGGAATGAAATGTTCGGTTGGGATTCAATATTTTACTTCTTTTTTTTTTATTATATTCTCTAGGTTTCAATATTAAATTTTATTGGTTATGTTTTATTTTAATATTGTATTATTTAATACAAAATTTAATATTTGTATCCAATTATGACATTAATTATTACTCCATCCGTCTCGTTAGATTATACATATTTTGACCAAAACTATGAGAGTTTTTTTTGTCAAAGTGTGTCTAATCTAATAAGACAGAGAAAGTACTAGTTTTTATTATTTAACATAACTTTTAATAAATTTAAAAATTGGTAATTATTAAAAAAATATATATAATTTTTTAAATGTCAAATAATTTTTAACTATAATTTATTATATTAATTTATAATAAATTTAATAGTGAAATATAAAAGTGAGATATCAGATATTGAATTGAATTGGCCCAATCTTCCTAATTAAATATATAATCCATGTAATAACCACTATTCATTAAAGAACTTTGAATACATATTATAAATATGTGCATGGGTTTTGAAATATCAAAGAAAGAAGAATCCGAGAATGAAATAATAGAACGAGTCTTTCTTTCGTTTCCAAAAATGCCCTCGATTGTAACTCGACTTTTTCTTGTGTCCACTAATTAAATAATCGATCATCTAACCAGCTCACCCTCTCTCTCTCTCTCCCCCCAAATCTCTTATATATTAATGCACACAAAAACACTCACAAACTACTCATATATATACTGCTAATCAAACACCATCCATCTGCAGAAAAGAAGAGAGAGCTGTATATATCATCTTTGAGCAATATATAACAATATGGAGGATAAAGCCAAGAATTGTATGATAGGATTTGTTATACTTCTTCTCCATATATCAACTGCATCATCATCCAGCTTCAACATACCCACCATTCCCTTCTCAAAAGGCTTCACCCCTTTATTTGGTGAACCCAACATCATCCACTCCATCGACGATCAATCTGTCCATCTCCATCTCAACCAATACACAGGCATGTTCATCATCATCATCATCATCCTATGCTTTCTAATATATATATATAAAGATATGTAATCTAATCATACATGTACGTACACAGGCTCTGGCTTCAGATCATCAGACCTGTACAACCATGGCTTCTTCAGTGCTAAAATCAAGCTGCCCTCCGACTACACAGCAGGCATCGTCGTCGCCTTCTACGTACGTCACCACACCATCATGCATCATCGTACCTAGCCTCTAGCTACTTTATTAATTAATTATATATTGATTGATTGCGGGAACAAAGTGCAGACTACGAACGGGGACTTGTTCAGGAAGACGCACGACGAGCTCGACTTCGAGTTCTTGGGGAACATAAGAGGGAAGGCATGGCGATTCCAGACAAATATGTATGGGAATGGAAGCACCAATAGAGGAAGAGAAGAGAGATATTACCTCTGGTTTGACCCCTCTACAGACTTTCATACATACAGCATTCTATGGACCACCAACAATATTATGTAAGTCCATCTAATTATTACATACATACACCATTCTTCTTCATCAATTCTAATTTTATCTCTTTCTTTTTCAAATTTTGGTTGTTTCCCTTTTCTCTCTTTCAAATGTCAATTGCAGCCGTCACTGAAATTTGACCGTTTCAAATATGTTGCTTCATCCACAATATAACCTCCCTTTTATTCATCAAAATATTGATTAATTAAATTATATATATTCATGTCTTTTCTTTCATTATAATTACATAAATAATAATTAAATACTACGTGGAAGAAAGTTTTTGTGTATAATAATAATATAGTATGTATGTATGCATACTTTTCAAGGTTCACGTGTATGCAAAAATTGTAGATAGGAAAAAGGATCACATGCAAAGTCACAAGATTTAATTGGCAACTCATAAAAAGCAATTGGATTAATTTTATGAAATTCAGAAAAGAAAAAAAATATATTTTGGTTGATTATCGTAGTATGGTTAGGAATAATATTGTGATAGCAAAGGACGATATTGTCCTTGTCAACCTTAGCACAATTAGCTGTTAAAAGTCATAACCTTTCCTATGCTTTTTGCTCAACCTAATTCATTAAAGTTACGTCGACTATATTATTTCAATATTAATATTTTCGTCTCTAAATATCTTTTTTAGTGTTCAAGTTGATGTACTAGAAAAGTCAAATAATATTTATCAATAATTGAATGTTGTCATTTAATTTGGTTGAATTTTGCAAATATTTGCAGATTTTACATTGATGATATTCCAATAAGGGAGATAGTAAGAAATGAGGCAATGGGGGCTGATTTTCCATCAAAACCTATGGGATTATATGCTACTATATGGGATGCCTCAGATTGGGCTACTTCAGGTGGCAAATATAGGGCAAATTACAAATATTCCCCGTTCGTCGCAAAATTTTCCGACCTCATCCTCCACGGATGCGCCACGGATCCGTTGGAAGAGGTCGTCGCCAACAAGTGCACTGAAAAAGACGATCAACTAGTTAGGGCTGATTTTGCAACGATTACAAGAAAGCAAAAGTTGGCCATGGAAAAATTTAGGTCAAAGTACGTGTACTATTCGTATTGTTATGACACGATAAGGTACCCGGTGCCACCGCCGGAATGTGTCATTGATCCGGTGATGAGGAAGCAGTTTAAGGAGACGGGGAGGCCGAAATTCGTGCGGCGTCACCGGAAATTCAAGCAGAGAGCCCAAGCTGCGAGTGCTAGTACCTATGAAAATCAAGAGGAAGAGTGATGAGACCTGTGTATAGGGATTCTTTTAAAATGTATGAAGATTGAATTTTGGGATTTTATACAAATATATATGAATAAGTATATGTGGTTTGGAGTTTAATATTCTTTAGCTCAACCCATCATGTATCATATAATAAATGGGAATTTGCATTTTTGTTCAATTACATAATGCGAGGTTTTAAAATTTGATGTATATATTAATTGAAAATTCACATATATATATATATTAAAAAATCAGGTAAATTTTAAAGCAATTAATCTAATATAAAAAATTTCATGAAGTTGACTGGTTTCTCATAAAATATTGTTGGGATATTTATTATGTTTTGATTTGGTTCAAAAACTTGATTTTGTGTAGCGCAAGTCTGAAGGAGCAGGCCTGAAAATTCAAGCCTCAAGGGCAAGCCTGAAAAACTAAGTCTGAAAGTCAGCCTAAAGTCCCAGTCTGAGAGACCAGTACAGCCTGAAAGTCCCAGTCTGAGGAACCAGTGCAGCCTGAAAGTCCCAACCTGAAGTCCTAGTCTGAGGGACCAGTGCAGCCTGAAGGTCCCAGCCTGAAAGTCCCAGTCTGAGGGACCAGCCCAGCCTGAAGTACCAGCCTGAAGTCTAGCCTGAAGGTCCCAGCCTGAAAGCTGCAGATTGCAGAATTTGTCTAAAATAACAGATACCAAAAATGGCAAAAAAGACGACTTCAACAGGAAGAATTCAACGGATAGATCAGATTCAAAATTCAAACAGCTACACTCAACGGCTAGTTCGGATCTACATCAACTACAAAAAGAGAGCATTCCTCACTTGAACAACTAACGGGAAGACTCAAGAATTACAAGAAATCAACTCTTACTCGAGCTCAAAGTTTTATCCAGTGAAACACTTATTTCTCAAGTGTTTCATAGTTAGAGTTGCTATATTTTTCCCGTGTATTCTAAGCAAAATATTTTCATATCTAGAGCTTAGAAATCGAGCAAGTTATTATAGATTTCATACTCATTGTAAAATCTTGTTAGATAGAAAGAGCACTTGGCTCTCAAACTTAAAGTTTGATTTTGATCGATTTTTTTATAAAAACGAGTTTACCGCCAAATTCCGCATTTCAAAATTTTTTATTTACTCGTTTCGGGACCAACAAATATATTTAAAGCATTAGAGGTATTTCTGCATTAATAAGGTCAACACTTATATATATATATATTACCATGCATCCAAAGAATCTCACCTGCTGCAGCCTGCACCTGTAATAAGCTGTAATTCCCTTACGTAGTTATACCTGTTGACTTTCAATGTCGTCTTCCCTCTTCAATTATGTTTTAGTTTAGTAATAAACAATAATGATAATTAATTTAGACAATTTTACAAGTTCAAGAGTTTCATATAATTTAAATCTAATTTATTTCTCAAAGAGTACGTTATTACATTAATATGGAAAAAACTATTTTGTTTTAGCCAACTAAATCATTTATCTTATGTGTTAGAAGCTAACTTTTGAGTTTGCTCAATAGTTGACATGTTGATTATTATCATAATATTCAAGTTGACTAGTTCAGTCAAAATGTGATGAACATAGATTTAAGTATTAGTTTCTTAGAGAATGTAGTTATAATGGAGTGTGATGCACAGCTTGAAGTGGAAATGTTAGACTATATATATGACAAGAGGAGATGATATTCCTATTCCTTATCAAGTTTCAACACAATATGCATACATGTAAGCAATCCATACAGCTTTATAGGATATAAAACTAAGGAACTGTGTTTCTTTATTTCATGTTGGAAGACAGTTCGGCGACGAATTGTTGCTCGTGAACTCGAAGAAGCTGCTGTGGAGATGATGATATTAGATCAGCCTCCATGGCTCTTTTATCTCCTCAATCTACCAAGTCCTTGACTATCATACCCTTGTACCAACTCATGAATCTTGCTATAAATTCTGTATGCAACAAGGAGAGTTTTTATATATATATACATGCACTTCCAATGTACTTGAAATGGTCAAGTCACAACACTCATGTAGTAGATGGTTCCTTACCTTCAATCCTCATGAACTTCTGGACATTCTTTCTTTGATCATCTTCTCTTGCACCAAGCTCCTCTTCTTGAACAGCAAAGGGCAAATGCTTCTTACCAGCATGGTTTTTCTGTGTGTAAGATGAGGAGTTAGCCATTTGTGCAATGAGGGTTTCTAGTGGAAGACTCAGACAACCGGTTGACTGGTAAATGCATCATACTTGATATTGATATTCATCAAAGAGTTGGTCAAACTGTGGCTGCAGCTGCTCAGGCAGAATCTTCTTCAGTTCTTCCCTCAGACTCTGCACAGATATTAACATACTCGATCAACTGATCATAGTAATAAACTCTTGATGATCAACACAAGATCAGAGTGCTCTTACTTGGAAGATAAACTCCGGGGCTACATTATGCTCTATCAGATTTTGAAGCTCTCCTCTTATATTATAGAGCCTATAATGAATGAATCGAAGGGGATGATACTGCTTAGATTAAGCTGCACTGCACGAATGTTCGATATCACGGTACGTATGTGGAATGGTACTTACTGCTTTGGGCTTTGTTCTTCCATAACATTTTTTGCTATATTTGCTATTTTGTCTTCCCACCCGGTTTTGATATCTTGATCATCCCTCAAAGTAGCACTGCAGCCAGACGTTGAGCGTTAGACGATTATAGATAGAGCTATACGTCGAAAGGAGAAACATACCTGGTGTGGCAAGTTGCTTCAAAAGAGCGTATAGCTTGTCTTAAGTTATTCTGTGAGTTGCTTGCGATCTTATATGCCAATTGATGAGGCAACTGTATCCCTTCATTTTCTGCTATGAACTTCAAAACTGCCATAATCTGTCAAAAGAATTAACCATAGAGATGAAGGAGAAATTAGTTAAAAAGATGGAGGTGAGAGTTTGTGAAGCATATATAAGACTGCTACCTCTTCAATGGAAGGCTTATTGAGCTGAACAAATCTGCAAAGTGGCATTATATGCTGGAGCTTTTTAGCATCTTTGCAGCAGAAGAACACCTTGTTACACCCTTTGAACTTCTCAAGCATCCATTTGATGTATGAGAGTGCATCTATAGACAGCTTATCGGCCTCGTGTAGAACAATGGCTGCGGGGGTTGCATTGCATCATATATCCATCTCCTCAAAGTAGAGATAAGGTCTGAAGTTTAATTACCTTTACAGTTATCTTGAGTGCAGTTCAAAGTTTTATTCAACATCTCGCTTTTCTCCTTGATGAGTTCGACGATGACATGCTTCTCGTACCCCTTAAGTTCAGAGAGGTTTACTTCCACATGCTGTGGTGAAACCACTAGGTTTACAAGGATGCTGCTCACTGCTTCGCCCTGTGCATGGTTATTACATTGTGATGGATTCTCATCATATGCATTAGTCCTACTTACCCTTTCATTGCTAGCCTAGTTATAGCTAAGGTTCTGTTCTCTACATTAATTAATACAGAATGTGATTACCTTGAGGTGAAATTTCTTGCTTTCTTTTCTTGCCTGTGATAGAACAAGGCATAGTGCCATGAGAAACAGCACCACATATATATGAAGCAAAACACTCACACATCTTGAGTTGAGATATGTTAATTTATTGTAAATTAAGAATTGAGGTGTACCTGCACTTTGTCTGGTCCAAAGGCTTCCCTAAGCAAAGCCCAAACCATGGTTCTCTTCCCCACCCCAGGGTTTCCTTGGAATATGAAGTGACCACATTCTTCTTGAGTATCCTTCCAACTCCTCACTATCTTCTTTAGCCAAAGAGCCTTTTCCCTATTGCACAGAAAGTCCTGCAGCCAAAAGGGTCTATACGTGTCTGCCCATATATACTTTCTCTCACATGCTGGTGGTGGTGGTGGTGGTTGAGGAGGCGGTGTGGGTGGTGGCGAGAGCGATACTTGTGCTGTTGGTGTGATTATCTGTGGCTGAGGATACGGCAATGACGCCGGTGGTGATGTAATAGGCGGTGATAATGGCAGCATTGCTGCAGGCACTGCATAATCTCTCTCCCTCAATGGCTTCTTCACAGTTGGTGAAGTGATGCAGCTTTCCTCCTCATCTATCTTCGTGTTCTGAATACTCACTCTGTCATTCTGTGGTTTCTTGGTCCTGATCTTTGTCAGCACTTCACTCAGCTCCGATGATGAAGTCGTGAACCGGTTCTCGTGGGAGCTTCTCGTCCACGAGGACGACGACGAGGAGCTCTTATCGTTCCTCTTGGAGGCGAAGCAAGAGCCTCCCCATTCCTGCACCCTCACAACAAAGCTACTAGTCTTGGAACCGGCAGTGACGAAGCTCGTTGCACGGCTCTCGCGGCCGGGGCTGGACCCCGGCGGCGGCTTGTCCTTGTTGAGGACAAGGGAGAAGTCCGTCAAGCCCTTGTAGTAAGGGCTGCTAGTGGTGGAGGAGTACTTAGTTCCTACAAGTGCATTCCTCCTATTGAACTCGAGAAGAGTCTCCTCGGTGAGGTCCGAGTTCTTGGCCTTGGCCTTGATGAGGCCGCTGAGCTTCTTAGGCCAGGAGATGAGAGGGGAGCCCGCGGAACGGGAGGTGACGACGGACTTGGCCGATGGCAGGGCGTTGATGTCGGGGGCCGATTTCGAGTGCGGGATGGAGGGACTCGGCATCGATGAGACCAGGGTTGTGATGATGTTGATGTTGATGTTGTGTGAGGATGATTTCTTCTAACATGTTGTGTTGTGTGTGGGAAGTGTGATAGTTAGACAATGTAATTAATTGGTGGAGTATTAAAAATTCAAAGACGTTAGAATTGAGGAAATGGTTGTGAGTGAATTCGATAGGTACAATGTGTTTGAGTTGAGTTAGAGAGTGAGTAATGTCTGAGTTTGAGCACAAAGCAAATTCTTCTTACCTGTTGCCTGCAGGCACTGCATCATTCATGTGTTGTTACTTCTTAGGACTTTAACTTATCTCTCAACTTCATCCTCATTTTCGCATCTCCTATTTAATCAAATGGAAACAAATACAAACACTAATAATGTATATTTAGAATGTTGAAATATGTATGTATGCACGGTTTAAAATTAAATTAAAATATATCAAATTATATAGAGATAAAATGTAAGACACGAAATTGAAATTCATAGAGGATATTGGATTAAATTCTAGATTTTAACTTTTAGGGAACGGCAGAACTGAATAGTTGTAAATAGACACAAACAAAACTCGCCATCAAGCTTGACATTAAACTATACATATGCTTATATTGTCTCTATGTGTGTATATTATTATATATTTCTACTCATATATATATATAGAGATATAGACCTTTCTCAAAAATTGGTTAAATCCTCGAAGCCAGGCTTAGGGTACCATCAAAATTTTCCAAGGTAGATTAAGAAAAATTGATGGAATATTTAGTTGAGAAATTAAATTATCGTAAAATTATTTTGTATATGGCATTAATGGTTTCAATTAGTTACTTAGTAATTATATATAATACATATGTTAATGTGTTGGGATTAAGGAAGCATAGGGGAGGAGTCAAGGATTAACTAACTAACTAACTAGTTATGTTATGTTATGTTATGTGGAGAAAATCAAATGAAGTGATGATTCTATTTATTATTTGTAAATTTAAATTTTCTTTCTCCGCATCTCAAAAATGGCATATGTATTTGAAACTATTCAATTGCAATTTCCGCGTCCATTTTTACATATAATTAATTATTATTGTTATTATTATTACCATATTAATTAAAAGTGTCCTAATCTTGCAAGATTAACATTCCGATCTCGATTTTAGACATTCAATCCACACATTAAAACAAAATAATTCAATACTATTTAGTTTATGTACACATTCAAATTAGATCTTCACTCCTTCAAACATTATAAATTAAGAAAAAAAAAAGGAGAAGAAGAAATCAATATACGGTACATGTATATTTTGCAGTCGCTGTTGTTGGCCATGTTTTGTGTTCCTTTCTTTCACGCTTCCTCCAAATTCATGAACAAATTATCATTAAATTTAATGTATTTTAATAAAAATGTAGTATTTTTAAATTATAGAGTAATTAATCTTGATCCCACCTCGTGATCGCCATTCGCCAAGATCTCACGTGGAGTGGAGTGGATCCTAAGCGCAAGCAAGCCTCTCCCATTAATTTAAACAAATCCCTTCTGCTTTGAAGTCTGACCCTCAATCTCCATAGACATGGGACAGATTCTTGAAAAGCTTCAAGGTATTCATGTAAATTCAAGAATATTATTTTCCCCTTCTGATGGTCCGAGTATCAATTCTGTGAATTTCTTTTGGGGGGGTTTTGTTTTTTAATATCTTGTGGGAGTTAAGTTTCCAATATGCTATGATCAAAACTAGTGTAAAAATCAAGCTACGTTTGGCCATTTTGATTATGCTGCTCTCTTGTGCCTAATTTATGTTGTGAATCAATCGAGTGATACTTTGAGGTGGTGTTGTAAATCAAATTTGAGTGCTGTCATGGGCATCACCAGAATCTATTGGGGATTTGAGTAGCAGATTTGCTTAATTAGGCATTTTTTTTCTCTTGAATTTGGCGATGTAGATGAGATATGGTGGAAGTAAAAACTCTTTCTGCAATTGAAGACCTTCCTTTCTTTAATTCCAATAGCATAATTTAACAACTATGGCAGGCCATCCAAGAATTCATGGATTCTATTTGGATTGACATGGAAAGTTGGGGCTGTTTTTGTTTTCTACTCAATTTAACTTTATTGACAAGTGTTTCTGCTGTTTTTACTTTTTACATCATCATACACTGAGGTAATCTTGGACCTTTGGGTTAGTATGTACACATGCTTGCAAGAAAGTACTGCTTTGCTAGCCTAACCTGTATGGTTGTAATGTATTTTCTTGCGAAGGAGAGATCAAAAGCATGTCCTTTTATTACTATAAATTCTTTTATTTGTGATTAGATCATTTGGCTTCTTTCTTCCTGATAATTGTGTATGGATGTGAGTTTTCAAATGCCTGCACTCTGCAACACGATTTCACTGGCAGCACAACTCAGTTCCATTGATAACAAACTCCATTGCTGCCATCTTTTGCAGGAAAAGAATGGAAAGAGAGAAAGATACGACTCATTAGCGACAAAGTTTTTGATCGTGTCAATAACGAGAATGGAACTACTTTGACATTTGAGGAACTCTATATTGGTGTGCTGCTAGTCTTTAAGTAAGAAGCTTCACCTCCAGCCTTCCACATCCTTTTAATTTGTGTTGATGCTTCTAAAGATGATTATTTATCATGTAGTGATATCAATAAGCGTTTGCCTGGTCGTCATTTTGATCCCCCGACGAAGGAGCAAGTCTGCAAACTGATGGAGGTATAAGATTGAGTTTCCATCCAAGATTCTTGTTTTAAGCTTTCCCATTTAGGTTCATCATTAGTATTACATAATGGTAACTAGCAAGCAAGGAATTTTAATGGTCAGACACCAAATTGAAACTTGTTATAACTCAGATTGTTTATGGGATGTAGACAGATATGTTGCTCATGCAACTGAATTACTAAATACTACATGATCTTGTCTTGTATAACTTGTTATCTTTGTGCAGGAGAGTGATATCAACCTCGATGGCGCATTGGACCGTGAAGAATTTGTGAAGTTCATTCGCCGTATAACAAAAGACACAGTCATAACAGTGAGTCAGGGATTGATCATTGCTCTGGCTGTTGCGCCAACAGTGGCATTGCTGACAAAAAGGTCGACTGAGAATGTTCCAGGCGTCGGGAAGGTGGTGGAGAAGATACCCACTTCGGTTTATGCATCCCTCGTCACCCTTGTGGTCGTCGCGTTTCAACAAAGTTCTGAGATGGCATAAACACTTCCATTCTTTGCATTTGTTTGTGTAAAGATCGCTTCTTGATAAATAGTGCAGAATTATCAAGCAAATAAAGCTTTTCGGTTCAAAATTCGTTGCAGGAATTGTTGCATGGAAGTAAGTAAGATCTTTGAAAGTTGTAATTACGTCCACATGTAGTTATGGACTTATGGGGAAGCTTTTTCTCTTGTAGGAATAATATGAATCCCAGTTTGTGGTGACCTCTGTCTATACAAGTTATAGATCAACACTTTATTACTTTAGCAGCAATTGCCAAGTTTCCTGGTCCCTTTTCATCTGATCTTCCAATTAGCATTTGTTACTCATTTTGTTGCTTAAGCAAATTGATCTCAACCGTGCTGCACAGCAACACATCCAACTTAAAGAAATTGCTCCAAAATCGACCATAGATAAATTCGCCTATCGGCCATAATTATGCCCTGGGAAGGTCTTTTCATTTTCACAATCACAACAGTAACAACATAGAACCAAACTGAATCAAGATGTATTAATGATTGAATAGAAAGGATGCTACTTGAGTGAGCCAAACTGAATGAGAAGTAGATGATACTCTCCAAGTCTACAAACTAGCTATATATAAAATGTTCTGGAGTTGAGTTGTAAGTTCACCTCCTCTCTTAATTTCAAGACTGCAGTCTGGACCACAACAATGGATTTGATCACATCAAGATCAACTTATATTTTGGAGCTTAGCCTTTGCTGCATCCAGTTGTTCTGCTCAATAATTAACAAGAGCAAAGTGTTAATACATAAAACCAATGTTTATACTGAAACTCAACAGAATACTTTACTTTGTTCAAAGACAGTTGCTTTCTGGATGTTTGTTCGGAAATATATGTTGCCATTCCTTTGATAGACAGCCTACACAGAAAAATAAACTAATTTGAGTATGTATTAAGTTCATCTAGCAAGACACATGAAGAGACTAAAGTTGCTGAGTTCCACACAAAAGTGATCTTCTTCCAAATCAAGCTCTATTCTATCTATACCCCATCGATTTGACACTTATCCAATAAGCAGATTAAATAATCTCAAATAATCTCAGTAGATGTGAAAATCCCCAAAATAAAGAATTGTGAAATGAGAAGATGAGAGTAGGCACCCGAGAGGAAGAAAGACTATTGAGCTCCGCTAAAGCAACCTCGTGACTTCTCGCCTGCCATTCCACCCTCAATTCATAAATTTCTTTCCAATCAAATTAACACAAAAACACGCACACGCACTTAAACACGAGGAAAGAGTGAGAGAGAGGATTTGAAAACCTGCTTCTGAAGGTCGTCGGACGATGAGGAGGTTGAAGACATTGAATTTGAACGAACGTCTTTCCAAACCCAAAAATAAAATTAGGGTTTACAGAGATTTGGGATTTCAGAACGCTTAAGCTTTGCCACTGCCCTCTGCTTTTATGATACTGGGTTTATGATTTCCTTTTCTCTTTAAATATTTCCTTAATATTGTGTTTATGTAATTTATGAAACTATAAAAGATCTAAATTTATTTATAAAAAAAAACTTTATCCGCTTATAAACAGGTCCCACATTATTTAATATATTAAAAATGAAATAAGTTCATATTATCGAGTAATAAAATTAATAATATATGTAATAATATAAATATAATTATTAAAAATAGAAGTGTTTAAATTTTTTTTATAACGGAATAAAGTGAAAAAATATGTAAATTTTTTATGCACCGAAGGATGAAGTATATTCTTATAATTGTAGGTCTCTTAATCATTAAAAATATAAATTTTTTTAACTTTTTCATAAAATTAGTACTGATTTCCCTTACTATTAGATTTAATATCGATATCTAATTCAAATTACAACTAGTAAAACTACAATCTCTTATCGTCGATGCAAACTTTACTTTTAAGAAAAAACACTACTTGGAAAAGAAGAAGTATACAGAGTGCTGTATCTGCTTAAGAAACTGTCATAACATCAAAGAGAACAAGAGAAAGAACAACCCCATCATTTCATTAAACAAAACAAATACTGCACAACTTATTCTGGATTAAAATGGAAACAACCTTGAGTGGCGCTCTTCGATGCATTAGTAAGAAAATTTCTGTAATAGGTCTACTCTACCCTCAGTTCTACAGTACAATGAAGACAATTACTTGTGTTTCTACTGCCAGAGATGCACCAACCTCATCATGCAGGGGGACACAATCAGCACGAAAGATTCTAATGGTCGAAGGACCCTCTAATGCCGTCTAAGCTCTCTCCAAGAGATGACCTGCCATTACGTCCAAAAAGATTGGATTAGTTAATGCTAAACCACAGATCAAACACAAACATAGTGACAGCTAAACCACAAATTAATAACTTTGTGTGTTGCAAGGTAACAGAATGGTAATAGTTTTTCATATGGTACTGGAACCTATCATACCCAACGAACCCTGAAAGAATTAAGTACAACTGCTCTTCATGTCATTCATTGCATATACAAGTAACAGACTGTATCGCCTTAACAAATCAGAGATCCAATTTACTTGGTACCAAGCATGCCAAAACCCCTGCTCCGTATATCTGAATACGACAACTAGCCTAGATTTACACAATTCTAGTCAGGACATCATTAGTGATTATTGTCTTTCACAATCATGCATGTGAGCACTGTCTGAAGAAAAGGTCGAGTAAACAAGCTAACCTAACTGGAAAAGACCAAGATATCAAAATTCACACACATGCTGGAGTGTCCTCAAGAAATATATCTGCAGAAGGATCTAGCTGGGTGTTTGAAAGAGCTTTAACAGCGTGCATTGAATACTTGAGAATTGGAGCTCAGGGTGTTAGAGCGAGCCGACCTAAGTTTTTAGGTTAAAATGCAGAAAACTGATTAAATTTGTCATTTTGGAACCTCAGAATACTGCCTTCCTATGTTTATGATGAGACACTCATCCTCTCCATAAGACAGAAATAAGGTCAAAACCCAGTGACCTCTATAATTATACAACACAGCATAAGCACAACTGCACAAGAAAAGAACATCAAAATGAAAACACAGACAATTGTCGTAGTACCACGATTATGATTTCATATGCTAACAACAACTTCCACATTTCAGCATCAATTATAGTCTGAACAATATCAGTAGCCAGTACACAGGATTAGATAGTTTACCTGTGCATGCAATATTTGAACTCAGAACTCCTAGTGAAGTCTTTCTCTCCTTCTTCCAACTACAAGTTCAAAAATTCATAACACATGAACTCATTACCAGAAATCCATAATCAGAAGCATTATATTTATATTAGCATTTACACTATATGCTCATAATTATGTGATGTCTAGTCTAGATAAGTAAGAAGTAAGTTGAATCCTCACCGGATCACTCTCGTAGATGAGCTCATAACAAGTCGGCGAAAGGCATCGTAAAGCACAATTCTCCCTAGCTATATTCGAAGACGTGCACTGCTGACCCCACAATCCACTTCAACAAAATTATTCATCAAATCCATTATATCAGAAGTAGACGCGAGTAAATTAACATCTTCAAAGAAAGGAACAGTCTTGCGCGAAAACTAAAACAAAAAATGGGAAACCCACAAAGGAAAATTAATCGACACCTCTCAATGTCGGCGTAGCAATCGTTTTTCTTCTGTCGGACCTCCGGATCCTATCAAAACGTGAATAAACCTATTAAAAAAAAGGAGAAGAAGAAGAATGGAGGAAAGAGAGAGAGAGAGAGAGATTTCACATATTTGTGGAAAAAGAAGGAACAAGATGATGACTTACAGAGATGGGGACTCGAGACTTGGCGATAACTAGATCGAAACTCGATAAAAATACGGCGCAAAGGATTATCATACAAATTCTCGAATTGTATTTAGAGCAGAACATCTTAATTTGTTGTTGAATCTGTGTATTCTTGATTGAACTACGGGTGAACGCAGTCTGTTTGCGTGGGTGTCGTCGTCTCCTTGTCTGAGATCGGATTCCAATTCAAAGCGCGATTTCCTGTATATCCAAAGCGCGATTTCTTTCCTTAGTTTTACTCCACTACGCTGAGATTTCGATTTCTTTTCATTTTATATCTTCTTATGAATATTATCTAAAACACCATCTCTCTCTTTGGAAAGTAGGTAAAACCAATAACATCTCTTCATATTATTCGATCACTTAAGATCTGCATGAATGAAAAAACCCAATAAATAAATACTCTCTTAAGAATATTATCTTTTGAGGATTTTAACTTTTTTTCATATGAACAAAATACGATTTATTTATAAATTTATATGAACCATGAAAACTTCTAACTTGCCTTGATTCAGTTTGATTCATGCTTTTTGCCAAATAGTTAATAAAATGCAGAATTTGTCTCGATATCCAAAATTTAAGGCCCAAACTTTATTGGGCCTAATAGCCCAACATAATAGGCTGATCAGAACTTGGGCCATAAAAGCTGAAAAACCTCGGTCCAAAAAGTCCCTCCACAAATAACACCATTATTCTTGATACATAATTGAACTTTTAATTTATGTTTTACATTTATATTTATCTTAATAAAACTTCCCTCTCATCATAAGAAAAACTCTTAATTCTCTATTTAAACAAGTCTTATTCTTGAGAAAATTGGACACAAGTAGGAAATACTCATAAAATAGCAAGATTTGGTGACATATATAAAAATAATCGTTATTTTAAATTTTACGTACCAATTTATTATTGTGCATTGCATGCTCGTAGTCATTTACAAATGATTTTGCACATCATATCATAAATTGTAATTGTAGTGGTAATACATTAAATAAAAATACGAAAAGAAAAAGAAAAAAGGTAGAAGGAATAAGAAAAAGTAGAGTTGCGGTTAGGGAGAAGAAGAAGAAGGCCTTATTATCATCTTCTCGTCTTTCCCTGGTTGCCTGAAACCGCCGGCCACCCTTTTCAGGCAAATCAAATTTACTCATAGAAAGAGAGGATTCCATTCTCATCGCCTTCCTTAATGCACATGCTCGCCTCCACGATCAGATCGTCCAAGGACGCCCACACAAATCAAAATCGGAGGAGGAGGAGGAGGAGATTGGCAAAATTGCAATTGAACATCAATGGAAAATGAAAAGGAAGGAGATGTGAGGGTTCCATTGGTCTTCGCGGTGTTCTTCCTGTGCGTCACCACCGGCGGCATTTTCCTCGTCATCTACGTCTTCGCTCCCGACAAATCGGAGCCCTGGTTCCCCGCCGCCGCCCTCTTCCTCATCAGCGCCCCCTGGATTTTCTGGTTCCTCACCTTTTTGTACACCGTCATTAAGCGCTGCTGCCTCGCCCGCCGCACCTCCGCCGCCGCCTCCAGGGAACCGGAGATGCCATTGACCAACTCCGTCGTCTGATTTACACCATCGATCAATTCGGTCATTTCTTTGTTTTTCCTCGTTCTGTTTCTGGTAGATTTCCTGATCATATATATCATATTCATGGCTGGGCCTTGTGAATTTGTGATTGTTCGATTCTCAAACTTGAATTTCGTTTGTTTTTAATCAATTTGTTAAAAACCCTAGCAAGCAATGTGTGAATGAGGATGTTATTCAATGAGCATGCACTGCATACTTTCTTCATACCACACATTCTTTTAAATTAGTCAGTTCATCCCAAGAAAACTTTTAATTATTATTCTATTGATACATTTAAAAAGATGTGAGCTTTCATCATCTAAAAAGGAAAAAGAAAAAAAAGTTCATCAATAAAAATCAAGAATTAAAAAATGATGATGACCCATAAACCAAGCACGAGCGAATGGGAATCACATTTTAGGAAACAAGACTAAATAATTAGGACAACTAAATAACTAAAGACTACATAGTTTGCTTTGGGTTGCGAGTCTCCAGCGGAGCCGGGATCGCGAGCTCAGCGCTGCCGGTTCGGTTCGGTTTAAGATTATACTTTACGCCAGGGGAAGAGGGGCCATACCTAAAAGCAAACACAACATTAAGGCCTAAACTTGATTTATTGAATCAAAACTAGTATCTAGTTCAAGAACATGCTGATACTGTGCTATCTCCATTTGATGAGGCTTCGACGCCATTGAAGCAACTCCTCAGCTTCAGCCACGTGGGCAGAGCACGACAGAAGATCAACTATGCAAGTATAAACCCTCCTAGGCTCAAGAAAGTGTCTCTCTTCACTTGCTCAATCTGTCCTCAATTCTTCAACACTTGGCATATACGTCAACGAGAATGTCTCGCATCTGACTGGAATAAAACGCACGCTTTATTATATCGCAGTGGAGCTCCTCAGTGAAATTCAGGTTTCTTATATGAGAACAGATAGAAAGAAGTGCTACATATGTGACATAATCAGGTTCAATCTGTGTCTTCATCACCCTGAAAAGCTCTATAGCTTCTTGATACAACTGATTTTTCACATACCCATCCAGAAGTGAGTTCCACGACACCAGATCCCGGGTTTTCGCGTTCTCAAAAGCTTTCCTTGCATGCAACACATCACCACATTTTGCATACATGTTAATGATAACATTAGTGATCATAGTATCGCACTTGTATCCATTACTAACCAAGTGACCATGGACATATCGTCCCATCTTCAGATCCCCAGCATAAGTACAAGCGCGAAGAACATATGTTATTGTCCAAATATCTGATTTGGAATGACTAGCCAATTCTGAGAATAACCTTATCGAATCTTGATACGAACCGGATTTAAAATGTGCAATAACAATGGTATTCCAAGTGACAATATCTCTATGAACCATCTCACTGAAAACCCTCTTGCAGTTATCCAACATATCAAACTTCAAATACATTGAGAGCAACATATTGCTGACAATCACATTGCTGCGTGTTCCGAGCTTCTCTACCAAACAGTGAACTCTTTGACCCTCTACAACCTCCCCTAATCCGCCACAGGAGAGTAAGACACTCGATAACGAAATGGAATTAGGCACCAAACCGGCCTTTCTCAGTTGATGGTAAACTACCAAGGCCTCCTTGAAGTAGCCATTAGAAGTATAACCAGAGATCAAACTATTCCAAGATACAATATCTCTGTGAGGCATTTTATCAAACACTTGTTGAGCATTCCCTAGTTTGTCACACTTCAAATACATATCTATCAGGGCATTGCTTATAAACAGACCAGAATCAAAACCCAATTCCAAATAATGCCCGTGAACAACTCTCCCTTTCTCAAAATCTCTCAAGCTCCCACAAGCATTGATAACCGAAGGGAATGTGTGGCTATCGGGCTTCACTCCAAAATCTCTCATTTCCGCGTAAAATTTCAATGCTTTCCCGTAAAATCCATTGTGGGTCATCGCCCTAATGACCGTATTCCACACATAAGCATCTTCTGTAAACCAATTTCCACGAAAAGCTGATAGAGCAGAATCGGGATCTTTGAATTGGGAGTATTTTGTGATCAAATTGCCTAAGAAGAATGAGGAGTTATGTAAACCTAAAGTAATGAGGAGGGAGTGGATTATCTGCAGATCTTTCCTGCTGGAGGAAGAAGATAATGCATTTGAGATTGAAGAATAAATGTCTCTACTTCTGCAAGATAGAGTAGTACCCAACTGCCTTTCCGCCCTCATCAAGATTGAAATAACGCCTTCATCTTTTTAAAGGATGTGGAAGATAGGTTTATATAGTTTCTTATTGCAGGTTAAAATTGGAATTTCGCTTCAAACCAAATCAAAAGACACCGAATATAAATAAATATAACTTCAAGTAAGACATTTATCATTAATCTAGTAATTATTAGAAGCCTCATTTACAGTTAATTACAATAATTTGAGACTTAAAAACCATATACCCCAATTTCATAACAAATTAATAATAAAACCTAATTTGCATAATGGAACCAATAGACTACGTACTTTGCAAAGGTGTTGAATCTCAATTTTAGTCATTGCTATTACAATACATCAAATGTATATATATACTCGTTTAAAATGAGATTTTATATTTATGTTATATTAATTGATATGGAAGTAAGTATATTATATCATTTGGAGTTTAAAATGTTAAATATATATAAAGAAAATATATATAAAATATTAAATTATTAATTATATCACACAATTAAAGGAGTATATAATATAGTATTTGGATAACACATCGAGTACGAATTACGATACAACAAACTCCATTAGTGAAATGTTGTTATTAGAAAACATAAACAGATAATAGCAAGCGATATATAAATTAATTATAACGGAAGCATTAATTAAGTGAATAATCACACGATAATCCTTGCCAAGAAACTGACAATTCTAATAAGCATCAAAATTTTGCACATATGTTTTATTATATTTCCCTATAAATCGCACCACACCTCTAATCTAAACGATCTATTCTGATTTTTCATGACCACAAAACCATGATCAAATCAAATCTCATATCTGCTTTAGCAGTAATAGTAGTAGTAGTAATTTCAGTGGTTTCAATCTCCGAATCGAGCACCATCACCGGCTTCACCGCCGATCTCATCCACAGAGACTCCCATCTGCCCCTCTCGCAGCGCCTCCTCAACACACTGAAACGCTCAGTCCATCGCTCTCGCCGTTTCAACAAGCTGCATCAACAAGTGAAAAACCCGGGACCCGACCTATTCAGCGTCGGCGGCGAGTATCTGCTCAATTTCACGATCGGAACTCCGCCAGTCCCCACCATCGCGATCGCCGACACCGGCAGCGACGTCGTGTGGACGCAGTGCCAGCCCTGCCTCCAATGCTTCAACCAAACCCTACCCCTCTTCAGCCCGCGCCGCTCCGCCTCCTACGCTAGGCTTCCCTGCGGTACCGCCGCCTGCAGTTCCGTACGCAACACCCGCTGCAGCAGGACCAGGCGGAGCTGCCTCTTCTCTGTCCTCTACGGCGACGGCTCCTTCACGGAGGGCATGCTCGCCACCGACGTTTTCACCTTCCCCTCCGCCGCCGGGAAACCCGTCGTGATTCCCAACATCGTGTTCGGATGTGGGTTCCAGAACGGCGGCACTTTCAGCGGGACGGAGTCGGGGATCGTCGGCCTCGGCGCCGGAAAGGCCTCTCTCGTTCGACAGTTAGGGCAAGGGAGGTTCTCCTACTGCCTCGTCCCGTTTCGCGACCACTCCAGTACGAGCAAGCTGAGCTTCGGCGCCGACGCTGAGGTCTCCGGCGGTGGGGTGGTGACAACACCTTTAATATCCAAGAAAGGGGCGGAGTCTTACTACTTTTTGACGGTAGAAGGAATCAGCGTGGGTAAAAAGAGGGTGGAATTCCGGCATAACTCTTCATCGAAGGTAGGAAACATCGCCATCGATTCGGGAACTACGCTGACGCTGCTTCCGGCGTACGTGTACGCGGCGATGGAGGCGGCGATCAAGAGCGAGGTGGAGAAGCTAAAGCAGATCAAAGATCCGAGCGGGGTGTTGGATCTGTGCTTCGAGACGAAGGGGGCGGCGGCGAGGGATTTTCCGACGATGGTGGTTCACTTCGAAGGGGGTGATGTGAAGTGGGGGTTCGACAATGGCTTTGTTAGGACAAGCGAGGATGCGGTATGCTTGGCGGCGAAAGCGAGTGGTGGTAGTTTTGCTATTTATGGGAACTTTGCGCAGGTTAATTTCTTGGTGGGGTATCATCTTCTAAAGAGAACGGTGTCGTTTAAGCCAGCTCGTTGTGGGAGATCCTCCTGATTATATATCACTTTTCGATGGTGAAAAACATTAGTTTAATGAAAACACGACTTAACATAGCCAATGAGATTCAGTCTAGTCTCCTCCTTTATATAAAGGCCTTATTGATACGATGTCACAGAGAATGAAATGAAATTAAAATGTGTTTAAAAATAAAATTATAAATTTAGTCGCCTATGCCAACGCAAAAAGCTTGCTATTACTACATAGATATATTAATCTTTTAATCATTAATAGTAAAATGTAAACTAATTATTTTTTTCATTAATGACCAACGTCCACTATTAATAAGAAATATTTCATTTAATGCAACATATAATATATATATATATACACAGATATAGTAATAATATAATATTAATAGTAAAATATAAAATAGTAATTATTACTCATCAATGAATAACGTCTAGTATAATTAAAAATGGAACATTCAACCTCATTAATTAGGGGAAATATGCTATAATAGTCATTTACGTTTTCAGAAGGGATTCAATGTCCCATTTTTGTGCATGTTTCTCGGTTCATGTAATACAAAAAAAATAGTCTATTAAATAAGTATTTATTAAAATTTAAAGTTTGTTATGATATAATGAATCATAATTAATATTTGTTTAAAATAATTAAAATTGTAAAAGATTATAAATTTATCAATCCTAAAATTATTCTAAAATGATAAAATTTTAAAAATTAAATATATATCATATTTGGGTGGGATGACTCCATATTGTTAAGCACTACATTAAATTAAAGCATACCAAATAAATAACAAATATTACTTTATTTATCCCATAATTATTTATAGTTAAAAAATTAATTTTGACTACCAATTAAATATTTTCCACTTTTAATTCCTTAATTATATAGCAAATAAATCATTAACAACCATGACTAGATTCTTTGCAACAAATTACAATACCAATTCGAGCCTATTCTCCCCATTAATTAATTCCTATAAAGAAACACATGCACATATACATATACATTTAATTCTTCTCCAATCTACACAAATTACAATCATGGCTGAAACCACAATTACTCTAAAATCAATCTTCATTTGCTATCTTGCTTTCATATTAACCTCCATTAGTACCACACTCATGTGCCAATCTCAGCCATTATCAAACACAAGCATCAATGGCTTCACCACTGACCTAATCCACCGGGACTCAACCGATTCGCCCTTCTACGATCCGTCGTCCACTCCCTCCCTCCTCCTCGCCTCCGCAGTGCAGCACTCACGTTCTCGAGCGAAGCACTTGAACGAAACTAGTACTAGTCCACTATACACGAGAAAGGATGCAGAATCAATCATCATCTCCACCAGTAGTACCGGACCGTATCTGATGAGATTCTCCATAGGCACACCGGGGCAACCAATCATAGCCGTCATCGACACGGGCAGCCACATAACATGGACGCAGTGCCTCCCCTGCGACAAATGCATCAAACAGCCCGTCGCCATCTACAACCCTAGATCCTCCTACACGTACAGCGACGCCCGCTGCGACTCCCACGCCTGCAACGAAATCTACCCGGCCACCCACTGCGACAGGAGAAGGGAGAAATGCCTCTACGCCATCTCTTACCAAGACGGCTCCTACTCCCGCGGTGTCATGGCATCGGACACCTTCGCCCTCTTTTCGAATACCAGCCGCGTCTTCTTCTTCAACAAGATCAGATTCGCATGTGGGCATGACAACAAGCTGGCCCACCTCCTAGGGTCCGCATCTGGGGTGGTGGGCCTCGCCGGCGGGAACTCCTCCTTGGTTAGGCAGCTAGGGTACCACAAATTCTCCTACTGCTTGATGCCATGGGAGGACCGGTTCAAGAGGAGCAAGCTGCACTTTGGTACGGACGCGGCGGTTTCCGGTAGTGGGGTGGTGTCGACGACGCTCACTGAGAGGAACACGTACTATTACTTGACGCTTGAAGCGATCAGCGTTGGGAATAAGAGGATTGAGCACCACAACCCGTTTCTTGTAGTAGGGGGAAACATCATTATCGATTCAGGATCAGTGCTGACATTTCTTCCTGAGAATTTCTACGAACAGCTGGAGGTGGAGATAGAGAACTCCATCAACCAGAAGGCGGTGAAGAATTTCGAAGAATGGCGTCTGTGTTATTCTTCGAGGATCGTGATACCTAGAATTATAGTTCATTTCAAAGGAGCGGATGTGGAGTGGAAGTTGGAGAATGTGTTTGTGAGAGTGAATGATGATTACATGTGCTTGGCAATAGAGCCTGTGCGAGGTGTTCCTATCTATGGTAGTATTGCGCAGGCCAACTTCATGGTAGGATATGATCTTGCTATGCATATGCTGTCGTTTAAACAAACCCAATGTGCTACCTAAACCTACCTACCTAGCTAACCCATATTTTCAATTTGCATACATACATACATATATATATATATATATATATATATATATATATTTATCTTATCATTTCCCTAAATTATGTTTTCTAAGTTATAATTATGCTTGGGATTATTTTCTTTTCCTTCAGATTATTATTCCTCTTTAGGTGTATTCTTGAGTTACTAATAGTGACCATCAAAGGCAATTTATTAGTCTCTCACTTTTGTTGCAATATTAAATTTTAATATAGTTTTTATTTTTTCTTCAAATTCATTGTTTATATACACGTTAGTTTAATTAATTTACACTTAATTTTAAAATTCTAGTTAACCCAAGTATAATAAATAATTATTTTTTATTAATATTTAATATCATTTTTAATTTAGTATTAAAATTGATAAACTCAAAAATTAATTGGGCACTCTAAAATATTAAAATTAATTATATATTCTATTTGAACGAAATAAATCCTTACTTAAATATAAAATTAAAATAAAGTATAAAATGGAACATTAAATCTCAATAATTTGGCATTACAATATATATAGGAAATATGTTAGTCATTTAAGTTTTGAGAAAGATTTAGTGTCTCATTTTTGTGTTTCTCAATTCATGTAACATAAATAAATTTATCATTTTAATTTATTCTCAATTCATGTAACATAAATAAATTTATCATTTTAATTTAAAATTTTAAAATTTATTATGATATAATGAATCATAATTAATATTTATTTAAAAGAATTAATATTGTGGAAGATTATATACTCGATTATTTATCTATCCTAAAATTATTCTTAAATGATATTAAATTTTAAAAACTAATTACATATCCTAATTGGTTGGGAAGACTAGCACAAAATTAAACTAAAACATACCAAATAAATAATAAATATTCTCTTTCAATAAATATGTTTTGTTTTGACAAAAACTGTGAGAGCTGTTTGGTCAAAACATGACATATTAGGACAAAAGGAGTATTACTTTATTTATCTCATTATTGATGTTTTTTGGTCAAAACATGACATATTAGGACAAATGGAGTATTACTTTATTTATCTCATTATTTATGATTAAAGAGATTCCCAATTAATTTTAGTCAAATGAATCATAAATAATGAGAGTAAGTGAATATAAAATAACAACATTTGAAAAATCATGTGGAAAGTTCTCAAATTGTTGGTATATATCATCAGTCTGATTTTGACTACCAAATATTTTCCACTTGTAATTCCTTATATAGTAAATAAGTCAACAACCATGACTTGATTCTTTGCAACTAATTACAATACAAATTCAAGCCTATTTAATTCCTATAAAGACATAGTATATACTTCATTCTTCACCCATATCCACACAAATTAACATCATGGCTGAAACCACAATTATTCTAAAATCAATCTTCATTTCATATCTTGCTTTCATATTTGCCTCCATTAGTACTACTCTCATGTGCCAATCCCAGCCATTATCAAGCACAACCATCAATGGCTTCACCACTGACCTAATCCACCGGGACTCGCCCGATTCGCCTTTCTTCGATCCGTCGTCCACTCCCCCCCTCCTCCTCGCCTCCGCAGTGCAGCACTCACTTTCTCGAGCCAAACACTTGAATGAAACTAGTACTAGTCCACTGTACTCGAGAAAGGATGCAGAATCAATCATCATCTCCACCGGTGTTGGACCGTATCTGATGAGATTCTCCATAGGCACTCCGGCGCAACCAGTCATAGCCGTGATGGACACCGGCAGCCACATAACATGGACGCAGTGCCTCCCCTGCGACAAATGCATCAAACAGCGCTTGGCCATCTTCAACCCTAGATCCTCCTACACGTACAGCGACGCCCGCTGCGACTCCTACACCTGCGACGATTTTTATCCGGCCTCCTACTGCGACAAGAGAAGGGAGAAATGCCTCTACACCATCTCCTACCAAGACGGCTCCTACTCCCGCGGTGTCGTGGCATCCGACACCTTCGCCTTCTCGTCGAGTACCAGCCGCGTCTTCTTCTTCAACAAGATCAAATTCGCATGTGGGCATGACAACAAGCTGGCCCATCTCCTAGGGTCCGCATCTGGGGTGGTGGGCCTCGCGGGTGGGGGCTCCTCCTTGGTCAGGCAGCTAGGGTATGACAGATTCTCCTACTGCTTGATGCCATGGAAGGAGCGGTTCAAGACGAGCAAGCTGCACTTTGGTGCTGACGCGGCGGTTTCCGGTAGGGGGGTGGTGTCGACGAGGCTGACTGAGAGGAACACGTACTATTACTTGCAGCTTGAAGCGATCAGCGTTGGGAATAAGAGGATTGAGTACCACAACCCGTTTCTTGTAGTAGGGGGAAACATCATTATCGATTCAGGATCAGTGCTGACATTTCTTCCTGAGAAATTCTACGACCAGGTGGAGGTGGCGATAGCGAACTCCATCACCCAGAGGGCGGTGAGGGATTTCGAAGAATGGCGTGTGTGTTATTCTTCGAGGATAGTGATGCCTAGAATTATAGTTCATTTCAAAGGGGCGGATGTGGAGTGGAAGTTCGAGAATGTGTTTGTGAGAGTGAATGAGGATTACATGTGCTTGGCAATAGTGCCAATGCAAGGTGTTCCTATCTATGGTAATATTGCGCAGGCCAACTTCATGGTAGGATATGATCTTGCTATGCATACGCTGTCGTTTAAACAAACCCAATGTGGTATCTAAACCTACCTAGCTAACCCATATTTGCAATTTGCATACATAAATACATATATATATAAATGTTATACATTCAAATAAATGTTAATTATGTTTTCTTATACTTTGATAAATATAAATTAAAACATTAATACATTTAATTATAAAATAAAATATGTAGTACAAAAATGAAACATTCAATCACATGCGAGTAAGAATGGACTTCTCTAATATCGATTTTTTGAACATTACTAATGATTAATCGCCTTTGATCATTTAATACCATTGCCATCTCGGAAAGGATACACTGATCGAATAATATAAAATCTTACAAAGCAAAGAACATCAAATATAAGTTTATTGTAATAATTATATATGAATAAGGAAAATCATATTACATGATACAGTCCCTTATTTAGTCAATCAATCATTCTTCTCATGCACGGCTACAATCAGCAGGCTTGAAAGATACAGTCTTCCTCTCCAAATCATACCCAATCAAGTAATTCATCTGCGCAAGATTCCCATAAATCGCCAAACTATCCGACTCAGCAAAAGCAAGACACAGAATCCTGGGAGTCGTCCAAATAAAAGTGTTGTAGGGTTTCAACTTCACATCCGCCCCTTTGAAATGCGCTGTCATGTCTGGAATCTTCCTCTGGTCTGCTTCCGTTGCCTCGAAGCAAAACTGCAGCTGCAGATCGCTCGTCACCTTCAACCTAACTTGCCGTTTTAACGCGGTTACCACTTGACGGTAAATCTCTCCCGGGAGGAACGTCAACGTCGTGCCGGAGTCTATGATTATGTTTCCTTCTCTCGAGTATTTCGATTCGTATTCTGGCGACGAGGCCAGGTTGAATCTCTGGTTTCCGACGCTAATCCCTTCCAGAGTCAGATAGTAGAAGGTGGCCGGAGATTTCGGCACCATCGGTGTCTTCACCGCCCCAGCGCCGGAGACTACCGCGTCGCTGCCGAAGTGCATCTTGCTCGGCCTCCTCCTCCGCTCCGAAATCGGGGCGAGGCAGTAGGAGAATTTCCCGCCGATTGTGGACCCCAATTGCCGAATCAACGACTCCCTCCCGCCGCCGAGACCGACGATGCCCGACGCGCCGTCACTGAAGGTGCCCTGGTCGACGTGTCCGCACCCGATAATGATACCAGGGATCGAGACGTTCTTTCCGGCGGTGGAGCCTAACGTTAGGGTTTCGGTAGCGATGTCTCCTTGGCTGTAGGACCTGTCGCCGTACTGCACCTGGTAGCCGCATGCGCCGCCACGGCCGCAGGAAGTGCTCCGTACGGAGTTGCAGGTGTCGGAGTGGCAAGAGATTGATTTGTAGGTGGAGGAGCGGTTGGGGACGAAGAGTGGGGCCTTTTGCTTGTAGCATTGCCGGCATGGGGAGCACTGGACCCACGTGAGGTCACTGCCGGTGTCGGCAATGGCTAGGGTCTCGACTCCCGGGGTACCAAGGCCGAACCTCATGAGATACTCGCCGACATCGGGGAGGATGTCGGCAGTGGTCGATTGTGGTGAGTAAGCACCTCCGATTAGGGTTTCTGCACGACGGAACGATCGTTGCAACGTGGCTTCGATTTCGTTGAAGGTCTCGGAAGAATGGAGGGAGTGAGATTTTAAGGAGTCTCTGTGAATTAGGTCGATGCTAAAACCGGATGCTTCGGTTGTTTGGAAGTTAAAAATTGAGATGGCAATTGAGATTAAGGTTACTAGACATGATAGGGAATTCTTAATTGTCGTAGCCATGGTTATTGGTAATGCTGTTTATAAGAATAGTGTTAGTGGGAACCAAATTATGAATTTATATATAAGTGTGGAATTTTTGGTGCAGATGTTGTTAATTCATGTCATTGTGGAATTAGGGTTTTGTTGAGCAAATGGCAATTATTTTTATTTTATAGTATATCTTGTGAAAATCCTCATATAAAAGCAAAGAGTGCATAACTTTGAATGCTAGATTTACTATAGAGATTTTTTATTAATCAATGGTGCCGATGTTCAATTTACAAAGGAATTAAGGCTATCAAAAAGAAATTAAGACAACAAGCATCTTGTAGAAATGCATTAGTAAAAATTTGTCAGAGTGTTGTCAAAAGAATTCCTCATAATTAGCTGTTTTTTTTTTATGAAATTTTGCATAGAAAGCACTTTCTAATAGCCACTACTGGCAGTTTTCAATTAGAAGTATTAATGAACGAATATGCTAATTCAATTTAAAAAGTAACTATTTATTAATGAAAAGGATAATTAAAAAAATATAAATATATAATGGCTATAGATAAGTAAGACGGAGAAAGGTGATGGTTAAAATAATAAATTTAATTATACGAATTTAAAGAAAATATATAGTAATTCCTTCTTCAACTAAACTTGACAGAATTACTTTATTGGAACGTTCCACTAATTTTGTACCATGTTTATTATACCGGAATAGACTACAAAAATATTCAGACATTAAATGAGAGTTTCGATTTGAACACTTAATAGCATTGTCATCTCAGAAAGGATCCACCGAATAAAATCTTAAAAAGCCAAGAACATGAAATATAAGTTTGTTTTAATAATATATAAATAAGGAAAATCACACACACACACATATATATATAGTATTAGTCCCTTATTAATTAATCAATATTCATTTTAATATCTCATGCAAGGCTACAATCAGTGGGCTTGAAAGACACAGTCTTCGTCTCCAAATCATACCCAATCAAGAAATTCATCTGTGCAAGATTCCCATAAATCGCCAAACGATTCGACTTAGCAAAAGCAAGGCACAGAGTCCTCGGACCCGTCTGAAGAAAAGTGTTGTAATGTTTCAACTTCACATCCGCCCCTTTGAAATGCGCTGTGATTTCTGGAATCTTCTTCTTGTCATCCTCCGTCGCCGCCTCGAAGCAACCCTTCAGATTCAGATCGTTCGTCCCATTCAACCTAACTTGCCGCCTTATCTCCGTTACCACTTGACGGTAAATCTTGCTGGGCAGGAACGTCAACGTCGTGCCGGAGTCTATGATTATGTTTCCTTCTCTCGAGGGTTTGCTCTTTTCTTCCGGCGACGAGGCCAGGTCGAATCTCTGGTTTCCGACGCTCATCCCTTCCAGAGTCAGATAGTAGAAGGTGGCCGGAGATTTCGGCACCATCGGTGTCTTCACCGCTCCAGCGCCGGAGACCACCGCGTCGCTGCCGAAGTGCATCTTGCTCGGCCTCCTCCCTCGATCCCAAATTGGGGCGAGGCAGTAGGAGAATTTCCCGCCGATTGTGGACCCCATTTGCCGTATCAACGACTCCCTCCCGCCGCCGAGGCCGACGATGCCCGACGCGCCAATCTGGGCGAAGGTGCCCTGGTCGTCGCGGCCGCACCCGATGATGACACGTGGGATCGAGACGTTCTTTCCTTCGGTGGAGCCTAACGTTAGGGTTTCGGTGGCGACGTCTCCTTTGCTGTAGGACCTGTCGCCGTACTGCGCCGCGTAGCTGCAGGTACCGCCACTGCCGCAGGAAGTGCTCCGTACGGAGTTGCAGGTGTCGGAGTGGCAAGAGATTGGTTTGTAGGTGGAGGAGCGGCTGGAGACGAAGATTGGGGCCTTTTGCTTGAAGCATTTCAGGCATGGGGAGCACTGGACCCACGTGAGGTCGCTGCCGGTGTCGGCAATGGCTAGGGTCTCGACTCCCGGTGTGCCGACGCCGAACCTCATGAGATACTCGCTGTCATCAGCGATGATATCGGCAGTGGTCGATTGTGGTGAGTAGGCACCTCCGATTAGGGTTTCTGCACGGCGGAACGATCGTTGCACCGTGGCTTCGATTTCGTTGAAGGTCTCAGAAGAATGGAGGGAGTGAGATTTTAAGGAGTCTCTGTGAATTAGGTCGATGCTAAAACCAGATGCTTCGGTTGTTTGGAAGTTGGAAATTAAGATTAAGGTTATTATCCATGGCTATTGCTACTATTGTTTATAAGAATGATAATAGTGGGAACTAAGTTTTGATTTATATATAAGTGAGGAATTTTTGGAGGAGGTGTTGTACATTAATTCATGGCATGGTGAAATTAAGGCTTTGTTGAGTAAATGGCAATTATTTTTATTTTATAGTATACACTTAAAAAAAATTCTAAAACAACAAATTTCGTTACTAAAATTAATTTTAGTAACGGATTTATTCGTAGTAATATCGATGGTTGCTAAAAAAATTAACAACGAAATATATTATGTTACTATATATATAAGAACGGAATTATAACGGAATTTCCATTTCTATAATAGTATCTTCAATTTTAGTAACAAAATTGTAACGAAAAATTTCATTACTAAATTTTTAATAATGGATAATTCTGTTACTAAAATTTAACAGCAATTCCATAATAATTTCGTTGGTAATCCGTTAAAATTTAAAAATTGAGAATTTTTCCTTCATTATTCCGTTGCTAAACAATGCATTTTTGGTAGTAATAGCTAGTGAAAATCCTCATATGAATGCTAGATTTTCTATATATATATAGATCTTTCATTAATCAATATGATGCCGATGTTTAATTACAAAGGAATTAAGGCTATCACAAAGAAATTAAGACAAGAAGCATCTCTAATTACGATATACTCCCTCCGTTTTTAAGTGTCCTATTTTACTTTTTTTCTTGTTTCTAAATAAGTGTCTTATTTCAAAATTCTAGAGTATATTTATGACAATCTTTCAATTTTGCCCTTATTTAATACTTATTGGAATTTGATATTATTTGTATGAATATATTTATTATGCTATTCAATAAAGGGTATATAAGTAAAATTTTCATTTTATTAGTATGTGTGATTTAGTAAAATTGGACACTTATTAAAAAACGGAGAGAATATATAAGTTGATATATATTTACAATATAATATAAATTAATTTAATGTTTATTATTTAAAATTAGATTAATGCAACAGTCATTCAGATATATCAGTAACTCCACACTAAATTTAATATTGAAGCAACGACTACCGAGAATACGATTTAAGGTGCATGCTGTTAATTATCAATCTTGATATATAATTATTATGTATATGCAAATATTATCACAATAAATTTGGATGAATAATATTAATTTATAATTTATATAGGAGGCATGAATAAAAAAGAAGGAATTTAAAACTTATTTATTCTTTTATCCCATATTTTTATAGATAAATTTATTATATTTTCATAAGAAAAAATTACATATATTACATTTAAAGTTATTAATTATAATATATATTATTGTTATATTAATAAAACACGAGACCTCATATGAATAGTTGAATTGACAATAGATAATCCAATTAAGTTAATTCATCAAAGCAATTTGATAATCTAAAACCATTGCAGAACTAATTAGTTGACATAAAAGCAAAATTTGAATAAATTATCTGAATATATTTAAATGAATATAGACCGTCCGATCAAGATGTTGGGCTAATTGTTGAAATATCCATCAGAAACAGTTACATATTCAGTTAAATTGAATGCAGCGCCAATACATCTTCCCCAAATTCAGTTAAATCGATTATAGAAACCCCATTCCTCTCCAAGAAAATTCAGTCACAGCCATGGATTCTTCCTCCCTCTACTGCATCAAGCTCTTCACTCTCTCCCTCCTCCTTTCTTGGAGCTGCGCCTCCTCCTCCTCCCCCGCAGCCCCCATCCTTCCACAGCCGTCCTCCGCCTTTCTCGCCGCGGACACACTCCGCCTCCGGGGATACTCCATCTTCGCCTCCCTTCTGGTTTCCATCTCCTCCACCGCCAATTTCTCCGGCACTCTTCTCGCCCCTCCAGATTTCGCCTTCTCCTTCGCCTCCACCAAGATTCTCAACAACCACCGCCCTCCGCCGCGCCCCTCCATCCCCGTCCTCCTCTACCACACTCTCAGCCCACCGCTCATCCTCACGTGGCCCACTCTCTCCTCCCGGCACGACGGCGATGAGCTCCGCACCTTCTACAACAACAACTGCCTATACCTATTCAGGACCTCCCGCACAGACGAAGTCTCCGTTTCTTCGTCGCCCTTCACCAACCCAATCGCCACCGTCAGGATCCGCCAACCAGATTTATACGCGGACGAAAATCTCATCGTCCACGGCATCGACGGCGTTCTCAACCCCTCCTTCGCCACCAGATGCTCCGGCACCTACAGCGATCCCACCGTCACTCATCAGTTGAACCGTATCTTTCTTGACCGCGCCATGAGAGCTCTGCGCCGGAAGGGCTTCAACGTGGTGGCCTCCGCCATGAGCGTTCGAAGATCGGATCTCTTGCCTCTCACGTCCGTTACTGTATTCGCAGTCTCCGACGAGCACTTGTTCTTGACTCCAGGCGCCTTCCGTTACAACTTCCGTCACCACGTCATCCCCATGCAACAGCGTTTCGCCGATCTCGCGAGGATGGCGGTTGGGGGAGTCGAGTTCTTCACTCTGGCGCCGAACAAGACGGTGGTAATCGTTTCTAAAGGCGGGGCCGTCACTGTCGACGGTGTTTCTGTGGGAATGAAGGAGGTTTACCATAACCGCTGGATAGCTGTGGTTTCTCTTTTGTCATCGTTAGATGACGTTGCCGAGTCTAAACTGAGTCCACCCGCCTCCCCCACCGAATCGGTTAGATCGCCGCCGCCCGCCGCTACCGGGAACGGCAATTTCGCTGGAGTTCCTTCTCCCGCCCCAATCCCCCGCGTTTCTCCCAAGTCACCAAGAGTTCCGCCTCCGCCCCCAATTCCTAGGGTTTCTGTAAAGGGAAAATCGCTAGTTCCATCTCCTGCCCCGACTACCGGCGGTTCGGTAAAGGGCAAACCACATAGAGCTCCTTCTCTGGCCCCGGCGCATTGGAAGGACTCTAACGATGGAAGTCCGATCTTGGCACCGGTGGCTACCGGCAACGACGACTCATCCGATTCGATCGACGCACCATCTCCTGCGGTGGAGGTCGACGAGGATGACAATTCTCCGAGCAAAGGAGGCCCCAGCAGAAGCCCATCGCCGGCACCGTCTCCAGAGATCAAGGCTTTGAATAAATCACCGCCGCCATATCCGGCAAAGGATGACGGCAATAATGTGAACTGTGAGTTGAACGTGATATCTAACGGCGTAGAAGGAGGGGATCTGTTATGCCCGGATAGAATTGATAGAGCAGTGAGGCAACTGAGGGAGACGGGGAGAGATGACGTGGAGCTATTCTTACCGTTGGATGCGGAACATTTGACTCATTCTGGTGAGTTCAAGCATCTCAACATTGCTGATGACGTCTTCTACTACACCTGATTCTTGCCACGTGGATGCTTTTTTGTTCTCTTCTCATTTTTGCTACTTCAAACTGTATACGTTTACCAAATTAGTCCATCATTTTAGATTCAAATTTTAAAGTCTTAACTTTTCTTATTTCTTGCATGCAATTTAACAATTCTTCTTATAAATGTTCACATAGTTGTCCAAATTATTTATAATCGATATAAATATTGATATTTTTGAGAAAAATATCCGATGTTATAAAAGAGAGAAATGAAAAATTAACTTCTATGGATATGCATGAGTTCATTCAAAAAAAGATAGTAGCAAATACATATTTAATAGGCATATATAAATAAACAAAGAAGTTGAAATAAATAATAAGAAAACGCTTCTCCAACGGTCATCAATTAACCGTTTTTAACTATCTCATTCATACCCGCCATTTTCACTTCTTCTCCTCTCTCTTTTTCCGACCGACCAACCAATCAAGCCGCGCCGCCATCCACCGCGGCGTTGCTGCCACTGCCGACGCCGGCACTGAAATGGAGGACTCCACCGCCATCTTCTCTTCCCCCTCGCAACTTTTACTAAACCAAGATCAAACTTGTCTCGATTTCGACGACGGCCCTCAACCGGGTCAGGATCTCGACGATCTCTTCGATACCGACAATCTCTTTTCGGATCCCCTAATTCAGCAACTTTGTAATGATGATGATTTCTCTGTTAATGATTCTGGGTTTACTCATCGTCACCATTTTAATCACCCTCAAAATCCAGTCTCCATACCCATGGTTCCTCGTACTCACTTTAACTGCGCTTGCTGTCAAATTCTCAGAGAGATTACTCATACCAATGGTGATTATCCCATCTTTACTTTGATTCTTTGATTAGTTTTTTATAGGGAATGAAATCATGAATCATGTTGCTTCAAATTCTTATATATAGGCGTGAACGTGAAGCGGCTCGAGATTCATGGAGTGTTTGGAATAATCACACACGCAGTTCTTGGAATCTTCGATTGCTGCTTATCTGTTCAGACCCAAGATTTCCAAATGTTCGAGTGAGTGATTAGTTTTTAGTTATAATCTCCAATAATCTAAAAGTTTCTTAATTGGGTCCCTAATTTAGTTTACTATGTTGTTGATTGTAGTTTTCAAAAGGAGAGCACGGTTACGGTGAAGAAGTTCTTGGTCCAATATTATGAAGCTTGTAGGCAAGAGGGGTATAGTCCAATTCAAGATCCTCTCTCAACCTTCTACGAAGCCCTAAGTGTGGGATTTAATGAACCCAGTAATACCAATGGCTTTCTGCAATCTACTCCAGAAATCACATCCATGAAGATCCCACTTTCCATGCAGGTATATATATATTTGGCTTTCATCACTTATGCATGCATGCCTCTTTTCTTTATGATGTTGTGTGATTTAGTTTGATGTTTGAGTTGCAGAGGGAAAGGACAAGAAACTTGGGGGTGAAGGACTTTGTAGAATACTTTCATCTTCCAATAGAAGAAGCTGCACGGAAATTGAATATATGCCCTACTGTCATGAAGAAGATTTGCCGCAAGCATGGTGTCTTGAGGTGGCCTCACAGAAAGGTTTTCCTCTCTCTCTCTCTCCCTCTGTGTGTCTCTCTCTCTCTTGATCTCTCTGATCTAGTCTTATTGTCTTGCTACTGCAGATAAAGAGCATTGAGAGAAAAATATCAAAGTCAGAGAAGATCTTGGAAGCAAGTGCAGATGAGGAAAGAACGAGGGCTCTTCAAGATAAACAAAAATACTTGCAACAATTAAGCAATATTTATGCAGAATTCAATGTAATTAAGTAGCACACTTAGCTGCTTGTAGTCTGATTCTTTATTTTCTTTATTCTTTTGGGTGGGAGATGAAATAGTAAGATGTGATATATACTTAACATACTTCATACTGTATTAAATTATTTTGTAAATATATGCATATGCTTGCCTATTTCCAGTATTAATTAATTACCTGCTAGAAATGGGATAAAATGATTATGTGATCAAATTTTGCCCAAGAAAGGAAGAAAAGTTACTATTGAAGTGGGATAATTACTAATTAGCAGTAACACAGTGTCCGTCCTCCCCATCCAAATCAAGTTCATCCTGTACAAATGGTGATCCAATAATAAGGTAACTTAAATCAACCTATTCTTAGTTCTAAGAAATTTTCACCAAGAATGGCTCCCCCTTCGAATCTTCCGACGGAAAGGGATGCATGCCTCGATGCTAAGATCAACGGCAGCAGCAAGAGCCATGAAGATGGCGGCATCCTCCACGCACGTCACATGCCGCATTGCCAGCTGCACGCGTGGCTTGCTCACCTTCCCCTCCCCCTGCACTCTGCAGCTCATAACAAACCCGCCTGCAACGGGGCTCAGCCCTGCAAAGTCGCCGCTGCTTTGCGGACTCGGCAGTGGCGTTGCTGCTGCTTGAATCTGCCTATCGGTGTCTATAAAGAACTCCCCACCTTTCTCTGCATTGATCAGAATCTCTGAAATGAGGAAGTCGCCGCCTTCCTGTCCCTCGGAGAAAACATGGAACCGGAAGCAGATGCAGTCTCGGATTCCTCGTTCACGCCAGGCTTCGAGCTTCCCCCACGGCTGCCAGCTCTCGGAGCTGCATGGATCGGGGCGCACTATTAACCAGGCTCCGGGGTTGGATTTCGCCACCCAATCACAGCCCGTAGCTGGAACGAACGGGGTGGTTATGAAGGCTGCTGCAACGGCTGAACCGGAAAGGTCGTGTATCTTCACCTTCCAACCCTTACGTTCTCGTCTCGTGGTATCTTGGTTGGAATTATCAGCTGCGTTTGACCAGAAGTTGGTAAGTTGATCTACCTGTGATGCCCTGCATATCACATATCAAAACAAGAAGCAGCTACTCATTCCTATTCTATAAGTAGAGCCCAACACGAGAGCCAACCATCAAGAACGCATAAACGATTAACACGAAGCTAGTAAGAACGAGCAAATCGTACGAAACAAGAAAGCCTTTTCACATTACCTATCTCGAGTAAACTTGCAGCTAAAAATAGGCTGCTTGACATTGCCTTGAAGTTGAACAATCTGCGGACTCAACTTGGTCTCGTCTTCAAATTGAAAAACGTATCTCGGGTCGGGATCCAGCTTGATCAGTATATGAAGCTCAGCTCCCGGTTTCCCTGTCTCGTGCCTGTTCTTTCCGATGCCAATCCAGCCATTGAAAAGAATAGCCGGCTTGCCTTCACACCATTCAGGACTCACATTCAGCTTAAAAGCTCCAATTTGTTGCCTTTTGACACCAACACCACAGTGTGTTCCCTTCCTCCCCGTGAAGACTACAATCTCGAGCCTTGCATGGGAAGCATAAAAACACCCGGGTGCCAAGAGTGCTTTCAAGTCCGATTCTTCGAGATAAAAGCTGGATGAGACACTGTGAGAATTAGGAGTTGCTTCAGGGGATGGTATAAAAGGGATTGCTGTTGTCTGCACAGGGAAGCCGCGGAGGCGAATCTCACATACATATGGAGAAGAAAACGAACAAATACCCGATTTTTCTGCAGCTACTGCACTTCCAGGAAATCTAATCCCCAGAGACCCTATCGATAACCTAATAAAAGCCTGAGGATCCATTCCTGACAGAGCTACAACCCCATTTCTTCCTAGATTGAAGGCCGTTGCACGAACTATCGACACTTCGGATTTAAACAACTGGATGTTATACAATAACAGAGTTAATAACAAAGAAAAAAGGTATAACAGTAAGAAAATGTGCTTCGCTCTCATTTGAACTCAGCCTCTTCAAGCTTGAGATATATTACTCAACAACTATCAAAAATTGATCAATCAACCACTTGTATGTGTTTTCCTAAAAGTTAAAAATTATCTGCATCTTATATGAATATGCAAATGAAGAACATGAAAAGTAACTGTAACTCTGTTTAGTTTATACCATCTGTGGGGCACCAAAAATGATAGCAAAAACAACATTTTTAGGGATGAAATTAAACATCTAAAACCCATTTCTTCTTCTTGGGAACATGCTTTGTTTCAAAGGTTACCACATTAAAATAAGCCATGCAAGGAAGAAGGCAATTTGGAAATGCCCCTTTAACAGTAAGCAAGTCCTTTGTGCTAACTGCTAAATGAGGGATGCTTACGTATAAATGCAAAAGGGCCAAAAAAGGTTTCCAAGATTAGGGCATCAAGCCCCTGTTTTCTTACACGCTTTATTCAAGAACTGGTCCTAATAATCACCAATTCGATATGGAATATGACAAACTAAATTTATCACTAAATTGGGATTCTCATCTTTCTCTTGCCAAACCCTCAATTCCAGTAGTACCCAATTCTCAATCCCATTAGGCTTAAAAATCAGAACTTTGAGCCATAAATTTTACCCCTATAATCATAAAATTGAAAATAGACAAACGCCCATGTAAAAAAGATGAGCAAACAAAGTGATGAACAAGTCTAAGACATGGAAACCATAGATTACACACAGCTTCAAATATGCAGCTGGAACTCACACATCAGAGTCAAAATTCCATCATAGCCCACAAACTTGAAGCGGTCTAAAACACATTTCAAGAGTTCAAAAATGTCATGCAACAACAAGAAGTAAAGAAAAGATCAACCAAACAACCCACCTCGGAAACTGCAGTCTTCTTTTGAAAAAGAAAACCCACTTTACTGTTTCAAGAATTCTCCCAATAAAGAAGCTGCCCAAAGCTTTTCTCACAAAATTTCCACATAAAGCAAGCTTCAAGTTTGACTCTTTGAGCCCTTCACTCTTTCCTCAGCAAACTAAAACACCACAAATGGGGACCTTTCTTCCTCTTCTTCTCTTTTGCAGATCCAAGAAAGATAATGCAGAATTATGAAAAGAGAGTATCTTTGGCAAATAATGATTGGACCAAACCCCCAAGCACGCTTGCAAAGAATAATTCACATAGACTATGCACAGATCACAAGAAAGTGGCTACTGTTAGTGAATGAATGTGTAGTTGGGGTTGAAGAAGTAGAGTTTATGAGGTGCGTGTGCGGTTTTAAGAAGGAACAGAACAAATTAGAGGAGAAAGTGAAGGGATATTATTACCATATTAAATTTACTGCTACTTATACAGTTATGCTGACATAATTCCACATCAGTTTCAGTCCCAGAATTAACTCTTTCTGTAAAAGGAAGTTGTAATAATTTCAGACACATTCAATATATTCATAAAATATACTTTGTTCCTTCATCTATATAACTTGTGTTTCAATTCGACTTTATTTTATATTTTTATATTTTATTTAATCACTTGATAATATGTAAAAATCTATTATAATTAAATTACTATATTTACCTGTAATATTAGGATATATATATAGAGATGTTACTATCATCATTCATAATCTAAATTAGTTAAAAGTAACTTAATTACTTTTCAACTGATCGTACATTCATACTTATTATATAAGTATGTATAACTAATTAGTTGATGTATGTACTCGTCGTTGATGCATATGAAAAATACTTTTCAACTATCTCAAATAAATAAACTAATTAGTAATTATATCTTCCTAAAAAAATGTTACAAGTTCAAACTTTATTGCAATACATTTGAATAGAGATTGTGGGTTTTCTTTGTTATTTGAGAAAAAATATATTGAGCATGTTACACATGGAAAACATATCTTTATCCCATGAAACAAGTAAATGAGTAACCAAAATACCAATTTCATCAAGATTTCACATCTCATATTAATTTTAATGTATATTTAGGAACCTAAATATTTGTCTAGACATTAACAAGTAATTAGAATCTTGATCTTAGCATAATGATGTATTTTTAATCTTTAATATTTTGGTGATGCATAAGAATAGTTTGGGTTGGTGGTGGTTGGTATAGGTAGAATTTATAAAATTTTATTATTAATTATTCTATACATACAAGTAGAGACAATGTAAATACATTAATTAATTATTATAATAACATTAGTATATGAGAGTATGTATGAATGGTGGAGGAATTTGGACACAGCTGTAACCAACACTTTGTACTTGTGGATGTAAGAAGAAGCACTTCGTTTTCAAACATTCACATTTAGCCCTAAACGTATATATATGTAGTAACTTTATGGTATACATTAATTATATTTTGATAATTGTAAAAAATGTATAATTATATAGATTCCTCCATTTTTAATACTTTCAGTACGTAGTAATAATAAATTTAATATAAATGCATAAATTATTTTTATTTTATGAATTTTCTAAAACTACACATTAATTATCAAAATGACTAAATCTTCAATTCACCTAGGCAGTATAATAACCAATGCTTCTGTTTTACATGTACTTAGTAAGAGGAAAAAATTGGTAATCCCTTCATCCCGTCCTGAACGTTATGTTTTTCTTTTTAGGTTGTCTCAATATAAGTGTTAATATTTCTTTTCTTAAATAACTTTATTACTCATACAATTTTAAGAAATGTATATTTTTTATCATAATTTATATTACTTTTCAATTCTTTTTAAATTCCGTGTCCAAAAAAAAACGTAATACTTAAAGCGGGATGGACAATATAAAAATATTAAATATAATTATGAAAAAAAGCAGAATCTACCAATAAAAATGAAACATGGGACTAAATATTTAATCATTAAGATTCATGTAGCAAATGTCATATTCTTATGGGGACCATTATATTTAATAGATAAATTCATCTGTTTCCCCAGCAATAAGTAGTGCTTGGCAACATCTATAAAAGAAATGGATTCATCTTTTTCTTTTTTTGTTAATTGTTATTTTTTCTATTTATTTTATTTTACTTAAAAACATTTTATTGGTTTATGCTGATAAACTTTTTGTATTTCATGAAATCATGAAACCTGATTGGCTTGAACTTTGAATGTCAATGGAGAGAGACATTATTAGATATGACAAAACTATATATATGTTACTATGTTTAGTGGAATTTGAAGATTAATATATCCATATACTTTTTGGTATGCTAGTGAAGCTTCAAAATTAATTAGTTCATGGCATAATTACATTTAATTTTATATTTGTTCCCTTTTATACTTTATAAATTAAAAAAAAATGAATTATTAAAAAGAAAGGCTAGTGATTATAGTGAATTGTGCAAATAAAAGACTTGTGAAATGTTGTGTAAAATATGCAACCTTTCAAAGAGATAAAATCTTATCTTTTTCAACTCCATAAACTCAAATTCATAATATATATCTAAAATTCTTCAGTACTTTATGTTATAGATATTAAAGAAGAAAAAAGACAACCATTTTTATGGGGTTTTAACCTGAAAAGAAAAGGGTACAACTCTATTTATGGTCCCATCTTTAATTTAATGCCAATATTTTTCAAGTCATTTTGTGATTCACATAAAGAAACGGATAAGGCAGGTGTCCGAAACTGAAATATTTGGAGACCAATAAATATAAATTTAATGGAATGGATATTTCATACACCCTCTCAGCCGTAATAAGAATGATACCATTATTAATAAGAATGTATAAAGTAATGTTAAGAGTAATAGGATTCACATTTTTTCAAAAAAATAATTTACTATTTTTAGAATGTGTCAGTGAACGTCCTAATAAAAAAATTGTGTTAAGCTGAGATAGAAAGTATTTATTGAGGAGTATTTATTATTTAAATAAAGAAAAAAATAAATAGAGGGAATAGAATTAATGAGAGACAGCTAAGGAGCAAGTGAAGTAGCGGCGCATTTGAGGCCCACAATAGCGACTTTGCCGCCAAACTGCACATGCGCTTTATCAATCACCCAACTAGCGATTCTTCCTTCTTCCCCCATGTGGAATTTATTATTTTTTTATTATTATTTCAATTATTTTAATAAATCTTTCTTGCAATATGACACAATTCTTCATTATTAAAATGGCAATTGGAGTTGAGAAATACGATAATGGCTTCCCGTGATTAAAAAACAACAACAATATTAATAGAGTTCAAGCACTTAATTATTTTATTATATCAACAAGATATTATTTGTAAATTTAGAGATTAATACTGACACAATAACAAAAATTTTGGATTTGAAGACTATTGTTTTAGTCAACCTAATAATGTTTTAAGTACAATAAGCGTCATCATGTGTCATCAGTACGTGTACTCGTGTGAAAATAAGTATACCATAATCATGTAACAATGCATAAAACAGAATAATCATAGCTTCACAATGTTCCAATTGATATTATGTGATAAATATTAAATTTTAATTGAAATTTATTAATTTTTACTTTTTTATTAGAATTTTAGTAATCAGAATATAATTTAATTTTAATTTGTAATACAATAATAAAAATAGTAAAAATTATATTGCTATATTAATCGGTGAATATGTTAAGTTGTGTCTGTCGCTAGAGCTGTCAAAATGTCCGGGCCGGGCCAGCCCAACCCACCAGGCCAGTGTCATGTTATGGGCCGGGTCGGACTGACTCGAAATTAATTCGGACTGCTCAAATCCAAGCCCATACCCGTCCATCATGAGTCACCGGGCCAACGGGCCAAATCGGCTCATGAATTAAAACTTTATTTTTTATAAATTTAAAGTATAGTATGAATTAATTATGTTTTATAAAATATAAAATAAATAAAAAGATGACATCAAGATATAAATATAATATATTATTATAGTTAATGTATGTTTGTTATTCTATTTTAGTAGTATTAATTAGATTATAAATATAAATTTGTAATAAAATCAAATAAAATGTAAGTATTTCTAAATGGTATAAAAATATTATCATAAATAAATTTTAATTAAATTATAAGATATTGAAAATATAATAATTATGAGAGAATGTATAATAAATATTGTGAAAAAATTAAATTAATAATAAAAGTATATGCGGGCTAAATTGACCCGAAACCCACCGGACTTTTTTAGCCCAAAGCCCATATACACACATGGTCAATGGGTCGGGCTAGTTCGGTTCGAAATTTTTTGGGCTTCTATATTTTGAATCCAACCCGACTCTGTTTACGAATGGACCAAATAAATTTATCGGACGGATTATTTCGGACCAATGTTGACAGCTCTATTTGTCGCGAACGGGAAAGAGGGAAAGAGGTTCTATGAAAGGAAAATAGTCAATTTTCTGTATGGAAACTCGATTTTTTATGATTGCAGCCTAATAAGTTAAAAATGAAATTCAATAAATTAAAGTAACAACAAATAGCAATACAAACAAACTTGAATATTTAATAAGTCTGCACCCTAGACATAGTACTCCGAATATAACGGTCTACCCACATAATCATTAACCTAATTATAATTTAATTAATTACTAAAATCTTCACACCCATGAAATATTATTATTATTTTAGAGATGTTATTAATTTATACGAAAGTGTCAAAAACTTTTAAGAATGCAATTATTTTAGTCCACCAATACGATATTAATCTTTCATGTAGTACTTAATTGAATGATTACGATAGAATCCTTCCTCTACACATCACGAATACACGAGCACAACTTAACGTATTTAATTAATAAATTTTAATTGGAAAGAAGGAATTAATAAGTTTTTATAAAAAAATTATTATTTATTCATAAAAAACACGTTAAATGGTACGCGTCACAGCTAAAGAAAGGGTTCTATCTACTACAACAAAGTAATAATGCGTTGTATAATTATTGAAAAGGTGCGAGTATTATGTCTGAATTGCAATTTGGTGAAAATAATTAAGGGAAAAGTAGACTTTAACTTGTTTGTTGCATGAAAATTCATTGAATTAGGTGGATATTATTCCTTGTGCTATGTTTTGTGAATTAATTGAAGAGATGTATCCAATCTACCTCGAGATCCCAACAAGTATACTGTATGAATATATATATATATATGTAAATAATTAAATACAAGTGAGCAAGATTAGAGGCGAGATTCTATCACCAAATCCCTTTGAAGATTTTGAATTCAAAGAATGTGGTAATTAGTATAGTATTTCCAAAATTAACAAGCCATATCTTTTCCTTATCTTGCTCTGACTTTGACTATATAAATTTAGCATTCAAACCAACAACTATCATATGATCAATGAATATACAATGGGCAATATTAAGTCACTGAATTTTGCAGTAGGACCATAGACATTGAATTTGTTAAACTTGGTTGCAGGATTAATAGTAATAATTAGTAATAGCCACAAGATTATTAAAGCACTGTGAAAACCATCTTTACTCAAGACATCACAAACATTTTGATTGGGGCAGCTAGCATTTGTTATAGATTGGATATTTGAAGTAGCATGAAATAGGATGTTGAGTGCTTCCAATAGTGAATGAACATTATCTACAACCAACACTTCCAGGTGGAAAATTTGTAAAGAGAGAAGAAAATAACTGGTTGTAATCTTGGGGTAAGTAGGAAGAGTTAATGGATTGGAGTGGACAAGTGGGGAGGGGAGGGAGACAAATTGAGATTGATTGTAAGGCACATCAAATATTTAGACAACTTGTTGGGTCATTGAATTGAATACAACAAGACCTCAGCTAGTGTGAGATTATCTTCAACAGACAACAGCACATGTAAATGGAGCAAGGAATGTGTGCTCTGCTCTCCAAATCCAACTTGGAAACTCATACTTCTAAATATCCATCTACTTGCCTTGAGGAGGATGAGGAAGAAGCTTATTTATTTATTACAACCTGGATGTATATGTCTCTTATCTACTTTCCTCATAAAACCACCACACACCACACGCCTCCCTAGCTTAGTTCGGAGATGGTTGGCATCAATTACACCTGCAACCCTTATATACAAATCCCATATTGTAATCAAGTTCATTAGCACAGAAATTACAACGGTTAAAAGTAGAACATGTGTTAATGTAGCACACACGCAGGGGATGCTTTTGTTGCATCACTTCCATCTATCTCCATGCGCCATGTGGTGAGCACCATAAGCAGCTGCACCCCCTGCAAGGATCCCTCCTATGCCATTGCCTACAACGTCGTGTATTCAGTCATCAATAAGTTATTGATCTAAACATCAAGAAAAGACACCTTGAAACAATAATTACTTCATTCTTACACACCAACAATCTGAAATAAACTACTCATCATCCTGTTTCTTATGCATCAATCACAACCCTCCATGTAAAGATACCTGAGTGAGACGTGCCGGGATAGCCTGCTGGGGGGTACCCTATCCGCCACAATGAGGGTAATGTCCTGCTCCAGCAGCATAAGCCCCAAGATTAGAGAACAGCCCCTTGTCCTGTTCGTCCGGGCCGTTTTGTTACTTCCCAATGGCCAGAATCATCAAAATCAACTTTGAGGTTTCCCAATGGCCAGAATCATCAAAATCAACTTTGAGGTGTCTCCTTGACAATGGCCGGAAACCAAGAAACAACACCAGAAACCAAGAAAGCAGAGGTCTGTGTTCCTAACTTATAATAAAGGCCTCCAGCCCTAGAGTTCTTCTCCTAACAGGCTAACAGTTCATGCATATTACTACTGTGAGCATCGAGGTCGTTACCGACTTATCATAAGCTGATAACCGCAGCATCTTACACATGATTTGATTAAGGTGATGTCCACCATTATGTAAAACCTATCAAAGCTGCCTTCGTCAGAGATAAATTTGGGTTCCCTGTCATGAATATTGTCTGCTAAAAATTTTACTTTACATAGTAGGACTTATCTTTGAAGTTCAGTCTGTTTCCTTATTCTAAGGTAACATGTGGATGCCTGGACCGTGTTCATTTGCAAGAGTTACCCTATTGCTGACACTAGGAACCCCACATCTGTATGTTACCCACTGTTCTTCTTTTTGGAAAACCCAAATGGTTCTTTCTTTATTATGTGCTTACTCATAACAAAATGCTTTGATTTGTTAATTAACGTAACTATTGGTTCAGGGTCCTGATATATGTTTTTCTTTGATTATATCAGTTCACAACCTATAAGGGTGTTTCAGGAGTCATAGATCAAACTAGGGGGATCCTGGATTATGTTGAAAAGAATTGTGCTAAGGCTATATACAAGCTATACGCCAAGTGCAGAACCTGAGGTTTATGATGAATATGGCAGGTATATACAAGGTGCCCGTTTACTAGGATCGAGCAACGATGAATTGATGGTGGAAATGGAGCAAGCAGCTGGTGAAATGACTGCTGTTAATACATCTGCCACTAGGCAAGATCGATTTGTTGGGCAAGGACATAAGCATGTAAACATTATTGCTTCTGCATTAATATCATACTCATCTGTTTACTCTTTTCTTGCTTCATATCTTTTGTTACTTAAGATGTGTTATTTCGGAGAGCACATTAGGATTGTGGGCATTCGCCTCAACAGCCTCCACAGAGCGTGTCATTCGCCTGTTGTGTCAGATGATGAATCAAGACTTTGGTATGGCTCCCCTGCTGTTGTTCAACAATGGATACATACATCACCTTCTCAGCTAATACTGCATTTTTGATTTGAGACTGTACATATAACAATACTTGTATCCATGCATAACTGCCAAAGATTTCAGTTATGTTACAAGTAGTATATAACCATTACCATTCTTACACACCCCTTAAAACAAGCTGTAAACAAAGACTTCAACTTCTCATTCGACTGCATTACTAACATGATTACAAGTAATCAAGAAAGAATAACCCTCAATGTCAATCCTATGCAAATTCACAGCTTTCAAATACTCAAAGTGGGCATGTGTGTTTGAGGGAGAGAGAGAGCAGGCAAACTTCACGTATGGATTAAAAGCAGGCAAACTTCACGTATGGATTAAAAGCAGGCAAATTTCATAGACGGATTAAACATCCTACTTTTTTACATCGTCAAGCTAATACCATACTTTGGAAGTTTAGAAAAAAGGAACAAAAGTTAAACAAGAACTTGGAAGCAACTTCTTCCCGTGGTTTGGAAAATAATCCCCCACAGTTGTGTACATGCTGAGACAGCATTCAAGCAGACTTCACAAAATGTATGGAGAGCAGCTTAGCAACCTCAAGAAAACCCACTTTTTCCTTTCCTCCAAAGAGTATCTTGAGCTTGTCATCGCAAAAAATCTCCCTTTTATCAGCTGGGTTCTGCAGGCAAAAATGATGGGCATGGTATAAGTCACTAAACAACATACCAGTCCCGGATATGCAGAAAAAATCATTCTTGGGACTGTTTCTTATATATAGTGTTGATGCAAAACTCAAATGGAGCAACTCAGATTTAATTAGATTGGAAAAGGTTATTCAGATTATAAGTTTTATCAACCTAACATGACATATAAACACAAACACACAATAAAAGAAGACAAAGGAGAAAAAGAAGACGAAGGAAACCAACAGAAACTTCACAAGCGAAATCAAAGCCCACGTTTTCCTTCAGCACAAAACCAAATGAAACCCTAACCATAACATCCATTTCAGACCAAAAATAAGATACGAAAGCATCAAAAGTAAAGAAACAAATCCGGCAACACAACAAAACCTGAAGATTGTTGAGCTTGATGTGCGCCCAGATTTTCTTCACAGCTTCCACCCGAGAAATTTCTTTCTCACCCACAAAATCCTGGAGGGCGGGCGATATGGGTTTCGACGCCATTATCCCAACCGGTCCGCTTGGTGGCTTCCTCTTCTTTGGCGATTTGGGAGCGGCGGCGGCGGCGGCGGCGGGAACATTTTTACTCGGCGTGGCCTTGGGAGCGGCTGCGGCAGCTGACCTCGCGGCGGAAAGCAAAGCCCTAGTGGCCCGGAGAATTCCTGATGCAGTCGACATTGGTCTTCTTCTAGGGTTTTGGATGCTCTGAGGTTTAGGGGATTTTCTTCCTCGATCGTCTTTATGAATTATTTAATTAATTAAATAATTTTACCGCTCGAATAGAAGCACGAAATTAATTGGGCCGAAAAGTCCAATTATTAGACCCAATAGGCCCAATAAAGCCCAAATATCCAATATTCCTATTTCTGGTTGGAGTTGTATTCTTCAAAGCAAATCGCCTTTCCCTCTTATCCTTATTATTATCTCTTTCTCACATTCACCTCTGTTCTCTCTCTATCTCTCTCCCTCCATCTCTCTGTGCTTGCACGTACTGCACACTGCACTTCTCAGGATTCTTTGTATTGATCCATCTCTGCTTCTCTGACCGGAGGCCTCCTTTGAGCAAGTAGTTTTGCGTCATTCGCTCATCAGCGGATTAATTTTTCATTGGAGCATAAATTTCACAATTGTACGACTAAGAATGTTTGGAAGTGTAAATATAAATTTATATATGCGTATATAGGAGAAGGATGTCGTGCTTGTTGCCGCAATTCAAGTGCTCGCCGGACACTTTTGCAGTTAACTTCAAGTCCCAGAGTCATTCTTCTATCCACTTAAGTTAGTGATTCTCTCTCTGTATTTGTGTGTTTGTTTGGAGTCGTAAGTTTTTTGGTTGTTGGAGTTGTAGAGTTCTTTTTGAGTGTGCTGCATTGATTGTGTGTCTGTGAGGAGGAACTAAATGAGTTGATATGTCATTTTTTTTTTCTTCGGATTGGTAATGTTTGAACTGTTTAAGCTATCCGTGGTGTGATTTTCTGTTTTCTGTTTACAAAGTTCCACTTATGAGAGTTGTGGAGAACAGGCTTTTCCCAATGGAGATTCTAATAATGAAATTTGAATAATGTATTTGCTATTATTATATTGGACTAATCGGTGAACTCAAGCCTATGCAGCTTTGGACTAATTTTGGTGATGGACTTGTTTGCAGCAAAGAGTAGAGAGGCCATCATTTTCCGGACACAATGTATCTTATCTGTCACATCAGTACCACCATCCACAACATCAACAGTGCTTGAGTTGGAGAAGCCACAGTTATCATCATTAGAGGAATTTCGTAATTCAGTTGCTGCTGATAGATCATGGAGAACATCACCATCAACATCTGCAATGCTCGAATTGGAAAAAGTACCTTCCTTGGACACTCATTCAATTCCTTTTGTTGCAGAGAGACCATTGACATACGTTGGAGCAGTTGGCCCCCGTTCTGAGGTTAGATTCTACACAATTCATTCCGTGTTTATGCTTAATTTTCATTGCTGGTTATTGTTTACAATCTTAATTGTAAAACTTTGAAACAAGAGGCAGTCTTCAGCAAATTGTCTTGAATCCAAATTGCAGGACTAGTTACTAATCCTCATTGCTGACATTAATGACAATGTAGATTAATCTTGGGGCAAATTTGGATGAGGCAACTCTTCTTGCAAGTGAAGAAACTGTCATTACTGCTGCTGCAGCTGAAGCTCTTGCTTTGGCTAAGGAAGCAGTGAAGGTAGCTAAAGGTGCAGCCATGATGATCAGCCATCATAAATCCACCAAGTCAAATAGCACTACAACAGGAGACTTAGCTGTAGTAGATAATTTGATGTTTGAAAAGAATCAGCTTACCTATCCTGTGGAAAGAGTTTCCGGAGAGGCAAAAGTTGCTGAAATTGGAGTGGGGGGAACTTTTCCAGCTTCTGATCCCCTTGCAGAACCTGACAATGTGGAACCTAGTCCTGAGGAACTAGAGCTTCTCGAAGCAAAAATCTCTGATACTATAGCTGTTAGATCAAAACGTCAACCTGAACGAAAAGCCCGAAGGACAAGGGCTGCAGAAAAGGCAGCAGCCAATGTTGTGTCTGTGAAATCTGGTTCTTCAAGTCGGAAAAAGCGCTCCTCTGTACAGGAAATAGATTATTCCGACCCCTTACGATACTTAAGAGGTACAACAAGTTCTTCTCGGCTACTTACTGCTTCCGAAGAACAGATGTTGTCAAAAGGGATTCAGGTAGCTTTTGAGAAATTTGGTTTCCTACTCCTCTTTTCTTTTTACTTTTTTCTATCCATATGTTCATTTACTGTCATATGCTCGTTTCTATTGACTGTGGAAACATTGTTTTCGCTAAATCTTTTATTACTTGTGCAATTTTAGAAATATTTCAAATAGTGCACTATGAGGATCCTTTTATTTTTCCACAAACTTTAGTTTTGCGGTTTCCTGTCCTCTATTCTTTTCTCTAGCCTTATTTTTATAGGAGCCTGGAGTTTTTCATAGTTAGAAACTGAATGCATTATGCATGTAATATTTAATAAAGTAGATGCATCGACCTTTGCATCAATGGAAGTTAAGCCCTCATCTAACAGAACAGCCCCTTTTGTTGACTAGTCATATTTCCATTTGGATTTCAGTCGGACATGGATAAATAATGATGTCTTATTTGAGCTAATTTAACTCACATAAATTATATATTCATCCACAATTAATAATTTTAGTCACCTATCGTAGAATTATATATAGCTGTATAAGATCTAGATCGTTTCAACTTAGTGTGAAGAATTTTTTTTGGTAATAGTGTGTGGGATCGATATGTCTTTTTCTGTTCTATAACACTGCTGCAGTGACTAGCTTACCTATATGTGGTTTTGCATTAAAACATATCTACAATGAATGCAGGTCCTACTTAAGTTGGAAAAACTTCAAGATGAGCTTACTCAACGTTTTGGTACTCAGCCTACTTTTTCCCAATGGGCTGCAGCAGCTGGTGTTGATCAGAAAACCTTGAGGCAGCAACTGAATTATGGTGTTCAATGCAAAGATAAAATGATTAAAAGCAACATACGGCTAGTTATTTCTATTGCAAAAAATTACCAGGGAGCTGGGATGAATCTTCAAGATTTGGTTCAGGTATTTTGCAGCCTGTCAAATCTGAAGTTATAATACAGAAATCACAAAACTTCTGACACATTCGTCTTATTCTGTGTTGTCTTTTACTAATCGGTCTTATCTGTATTTCCTCAGGAAGGATGTCGAGGACTTGTGAGAGGTTCGGAGAAATTTGATGCATCAAAAGGTTTCAAGTTCTCCACCTACGCTCATTGGTGGATTAAGCAAGCAGTGCGGAAATCACTTTCTGACCAGTCCAGGACAATTAGACTACCTGTAAGACCTCTGCTACAAATTAGTTCATAACCGAGTGAGTTTATTCCTTCAATATGGAGGCTCATGAAATCTCACTCTTGTGCATGACAGTTTCACATGGTTGAAGCGACCTATAGAGTGAAAGAGGCGAGAAAGCAACTGTTCAGTGAAAATGGTAGAGTTCCAAATGACGAAGAAGTTGCTGAAGCAACGGGGCTCTCCATGAAGCGGCTTTCTGCCGTCATGTTGACCCCCAAAGCTCCAAGATCCCTTGACCAGAAAATGGGAATCAACCTAGACCTCAGACCCTCGGTACGCCCGAAAACACTGTCATGCTCATGCTACTCATTCCAATATTGTCTTTATAAACATTTATTTATCTTCTTCCTTCTCTAGGATGTGATTGCAGACCCTGAAGCAGAGACGTCGGAGGAGTTGCTGATCAAGCAGTTCATGAGACAGGACTTGGTGAAGGTTCTTGACACCCTAAATCCAAGAGAAAAGCAAGTCGTGTCATGGAGGTTCGGGCTGGAGGATGGTAGAATGAAGACATTGCAAGAAATCGGGGAGCTGATGGGTGTGAGCAGGGAAAGGATTCGACAGATAGAATCGTGCGCATTCCGTAAGTTGAAGAACAAGAAGAGAACGAAGCACCTGCAACAGTATGTAATGTCATCATAGCTAGCAATCCCCAGTTTCCTTAAATTAGTCTACTGCTAGTCTTGAGGCTCATTTGTGGTTCATGTTAGAGAATCTCAAATCGTTTATTCTCATTTGCACCATTCCTACGAGAACATTACATGCCATAATTTTTGCCTTTTACTTTCTTTTTGGGAGCAGATTATATATATCATGTCAAGAATATATAGTTGTAATCATTTGTGAATGAATATACGCCATTTTCTTTCCTTTTTTTTCATTTTTGTTTGTGAAGTGATAAATGTTAAATGTTTATGAACTTCTATATTTTATTTTTGTTTACCTTTTATATATATTTGGATTGGATAGCTGGGCGAATTTATGTAAATACAAAGTCTACTCGAGCTCCACTTGTTAAAATATTTGTGTACTCAAATTCGATTCTAATTTTAATCTTGATGATCCAGCGAGCTCGACTTGTCACACACTAATTTTTATTACTATATTTGAACTTCTCTTTAAAATAATATGTATTAAACTGGCCACGAATATGAATATTGATGTCACATTAATTTCAATACGAAAAAGACTGAAATTGATATTTAAATTAAAAACGGTTAAAATTTATAATATTTTAAAGAATTTAAAAATATCATAATAATAAAAGTGAAACTGAATCAAAATTGGTATATTTACGTATATTTAATTTAATTAAATAAACACTTAGGCTATGTTTGATATTCCTCGCAATCTGAAGATAATTATGACAATTATAAAATAATTATCTTAAGATGAGTATAGCCTCAAAAAAAATGTTCGGAATCAGATTTAGTTTGAATAACTAACTTTGGCGCGAGTATCGCTCCCCATCGCCCAGCCAAATCAGAGAAAGAATTAAATAATATTTTATTAATTTACATACCCAAAACTTCTCATTATTCCTTTTGGACCCAAATGCTCTGTTAATATTCACATGCAATGCAAACAGCTTTTTCGCCGCATGCATATTGAGGAAGGAATACAAAAAGGATCGTTGTTTTCTTTCTTTTTTCTTTCACTCTCTTCAGTATTCCAATCAATTACTTTCTTCGGTTTCATTAGGGCACGATTTTCTTCACAAATTTGGATTACTTTTCTTTTATTTGCATTTCCTTTGGGTGCGTAGCGCAGATCAATTAATTGGTGGCTTTCGAGTTGCAATTACTTCAATTCCATTCTAGGTATGCGGAATTAATCCTTTCCCCAAATTTATGCGTTTTTTCTTCTAGTAATTGTGTGTTTTCTTTTCGTAATCCGGAAACTCGGCAACGGTCATCTTAAGATGAAGAACAGGGGCATGTTTTATATTTTTTTTTTCTTTTTGAGTGGGGTCTGGTTTAGCCTTCTGATTAGACATTGTTGTTTCTGTCAGCATTGCAGGGATTTGTAAACACGGTATTTCATGATTTCGTGGGCAAGCTTGAGGGGTTCTTGTTTCTCTTTTGGTGAAAAGCTAACCACAATTTGCTATGTATCTGGTCTGCTACAATGTTCGAGTCCAACTACAAGACACAATATATTGGTGGCCAAAAGGAGAAATTCGTAAGGTGTATATATAGTTGATTCTTGCATCAGACTTGCTGTAACATCAAATTCTATTACTTTAATTTCAGCTATGCAAACTTATTCGTGTTTGCACGTTTAATAACGCGAGAGCTGGTTTGTATGACAACTGACTTTGACAATAGAAAGAATTTTCCCTCAAAAGAAGAAAAGATAATAGAAAGAGTTGCGTTTGTTTGTGAAGATGGATTCTTTTGTTTGTGCTTAAGAGAAGTTCTAAGCCTGGTCCTTGTGTTTTCTCCTCTGCTTTCACTAGATCGTTATAGGAAGTATTAGATTCTTGTTTGAGACTCTTCAACTTTCGTTCCCCGATAATATATCTTAAGCAAAAAATTGAACTTTGCTTCACGCAAAATGTGTACCTGATACAGATAGATCGCAGTTTTCAGTCAGTGGGTCATCCATTGTCCACCTATGTAATATTTATCATGATGCAATGTATAGACATGCTGGGCTTTTTCTGTTAGTACTTCTCTCATTTGCGGGTAGAAGAACAATGCAAATCTCCATCAATAATATCACTAGTAAATGTTGGTCAAATGACTATTTCTTTTCCTGTGTTTTACTGTGATGGTCTTTGGATAGGTTGGAGGGCTTGGACTCTTTTAGATCAGAAATGGCTCAAAAGAATAGATGCGGATTTAGCTTAGAGGGTTTGTCGACTCAAGGACCTTCAACTACAACTACGTCAAAGTCATTTAAAATGGTTCAAAGGGGATCTGAAGGACTGCTTACCTTTGGCCGGTCATTAAAATCCGGAGTCTCGAGAGCAGTATTTCCAGAGGATCTCAAGGTTTCTGAAAGAAGGGTATTTGATCCTCAAGACAAGAGTCTTCTGTTTTGGAATAAGCTTTTAGTTATCTCCTGCATTTTTGCAGTATCAGTGGATCCTTTGTTTCTGTATCTTCCAGTTTTCCAGCCTGATAAAATGTGCCTACATATACATGACAGTTTGGCATATACAACTACAACTCTGAGGACTGTAATTGATGTCTTTTACATTGCACGCATTCTTCTCCAGTTCCGAACAGCTTACATCGCACCTTCATCTCGTGTTTTTGGGCGAGGTGAACTTGTGATTGATCCCAAAGAAATAGCATTGCGGTATATACATCGTTATTTCTTTGTGGATCTCTTTTCTGTGCTACCTCTGCCACAGGTACGTTTAACACTGACCAGTTAAAAAGCCTTGTTTTATATCTAACTTGAGTTTTAAATTCAAAGAACATCTAGGGAGTTTAAATACTTATATCATGATGAAGAACCAGAAGAACCAGTATACGGTTTCAAGTTATACCAGTGAACAATATGTGGTCTTCTTACTGCAGCACTTTGTCATTGTGGAGGTCCTTGTCTTTGATGTTCAGCTTCTAAGAATTTTTATTGAACAGGTCGTAGTGTGGAGGTTTCTGTATGGAGCAGAAGATTATGATGTATTGGGTACAAAACAGGCTCTGGTGATAATTGTATTTGTCCAATACATTCCTAGGTTTTTGCGGTTTATTCCTCTTACTTCAGAGTTGAAGAAGAGTCAGGGCGTCTTCGCAGAAACAGCATGGGCTGGTGCAGCATATTACTTGTTATGGTTCTTGCTTGCTAGTCATGTAAGAAGATTGAAGCACCATTATTAACTTTTATAAATCCAGAGATCACTTATTAACAATCAATGATGAAACAGATTGTTGGAGCCTTGTGGTATCTATTTGCCATTGAACGCAGGGATACATGCTGGTATCACGCATGCAAAGAAAGCCATGGTTGCAATACACAAAATCTATATTGTGCTCATGAGGTCTACAACCTTGAAGCATGGAGAAACATCAGCTTTACATACATTACACCAAAATGTGCAATAACTGATGAGGATAAATCCCCATTTAAGTATGGCATATATGCACAAGCTTTGTCATCTGGTGTTCTTGATTCTGAAAAGTTTATCTCCAAGTACTTCTACTGTTTGTGGTGGGGCCTGCAGAATTTAAGGTACATCTCCAAATATTTACTTTCTCGAAATCTGGGGCAACAAACAAAACTCAGAAGAGGTTTTGATGCTCTTTCTCTATCATACTGCTTTGAATTGCATTGCTAAGTGCTAACTCATACCAACTTTTATGATTAATGGATTGAACTGCTAACTCACATTTTGCAACTGCTCATAGAAATTTTGCAGCAAAAAACTTGATTGTGACTAATATTGATCTTAACACTCTGCAGCACACTTGGTCAGGGACTTACAACCAGCACATATCCTGGGGAAGTTCTGTTTTCTATAGCAGTGGCTATTTTGGGACTCCTCTTATTTGCTCTACTCATTGGTAATATGCAGGTATATATATATATACAAGCTTCATATGTAAAGTGGCTTTATATATATATTTGCTTGATGTGGTCTGAATATGTTAAGATTCATGGTTGAATGCTATGAAACCTTGTTTTTGCTGCAGACGTATCTTCAATCTCTCACGGTTCGGCTGGAAGAGATGAGGGTCAAGAAACGCGACTCTGAGCAATGGATGCATCATCGTGTGCTACCTCCGGAGTTGAGGGAGAGAGTACGCCGTTATGATCAATACAAATGGATGGAAACTAGAGGAGTCGATGAGGAGAGTTTGGTCCAAAACTTACCCAAAGACCTTAGAAGAGACATCAAAAGGCATCTCTGTCTGAATTTAGTCAGACGAGTAAGTATAATCCATCATTCAAACATTACAGGGTCCTACTATCTTATTGGGTATCATCAATGTTCAGGTCCCTCTTTTTGCAAACATGGATGATAGATTGCTTGATGCTATCTGCGAACGCCTCAAACCTAGTTTATACACAGAGAACACCTTCGTACTTCGTGAAGGAGACCCAGTGGATGAGATGCTCTTCATCATCCGAGGCCGCCTGGACAGCGTGACGACAGATGGCGGGAGATCGGGTTTCTTCAATCGAGGTACACTGAAAGAAGGTGATTTTTGTGGAGAGGAGCTCCTCACGTGGGCTCTGGATCCTAAAGCTGCTTCAAACTTTCCACCATCGACCCGTACGGTCAAAGCTCTTACGGAGGTGGAGGCTTTCGCCCTAACAGCAGACGAGTTGAAGTTCATCACCAGCCAGTTTAGGCGTCTTCACAGTCGACAGGTGCAGCAGACCTTCCGTTACTACTCGCAGCAGTGGAGGACTTGGGCAGCCACTTTTATTCAAGCAGCATGGCGTCGCCATGCGAGAAGGAAACTTGCCGATCTTCATCAGAGTGAGTATGAAGACAGTGGATCAGATTACAGTAGTAGCTCAGATGAAGATTATGATGATGATGTGCAAGCTCGATTGATCAGTAGCAGCTCCTCGTCGAGGACCAATACCAGCAGTTCTTCTAGGTTTAAGACCACGATGTTCGCGTCGAGATTTGCAAGTAATGCTATGCGTGGAGTAAGCAAAATTCGTGGCAAATCGGGTGTTGGGAAGATCAAATTGGCAAAGCCACCTGAGCCTGATTTCTCTGCAAACTAATTAGCTCCTGTGCTAGATCGCATTAGGCCAAAGGCATGATGATCGACGCTACGTATATATAGAAGTGTTACTAATTCATTTTGAAGCAATAGTTATACGATGATATCTATTGATTTATGGTAGTTCACATTCAAGTAGCATTACTGTAACTACACATGAAAAGTTGTGCTGAAACCTTCATTTCAATAGGAGCCTCAAAATTGTTTCATACAGTCGAGCTCGCAAGTGGCAACAACATACTAGGCTCAATTCATACAAGAATATATTTTAAAAGCTACTTAAGTGAGAAGGGAAATTACATGGACACATGCAGTAACTAATTTTTAGGGATGTTTTTTCCGACGATTTTGGCTGGAGTAATGCGAAGTAGATTGCCCGGTTTACCAGGAAGAGCACCTTTGATGATGACAACATTGAGTTCATTGTCGATCTTCATAATCTTGAGCTTTCTTATCTTAGTCTTGGTGCCTCCCATTCTTCCGGGCATTTTCTTTCCCGGATAGACGCGTCCAGGGGTAGTTCCAGCACCAATTGAACCCAGTTGCCTATGACTCTTGGAACCATGAGTCATCGGACCTCTCTTGAAGTTGTGTCTCTTGATTCCACCTAGTAATGGTACAAGAATCAATCAGCTTCAATATCAAACTCAACACCACATTTATAATATGCTAATGATTCAGAAACGGATGAAATAACATATAGCATCTTCATCAATAGATAGATTTGTAGAAACAAGAACGCTTTTCACATGTCATTGACCACTAAAGGCCAACTAACAACACCATTCTTCTATGTATGTACGCTCAATCACTGCACCACTGCCATCATAAACATTCATTCAAGTTATGGTGAACAAGATTTCGAAGACCTGCTACTGCATTACTCATCTATTATCATTACATTTCTGGTTTTTTGTTACCAACAATCCAAATGTGAGTGAACTAGTTTATGATTGTCTTCCCTTCTCCTACACCCCTACCGCCTAAAATTTTGATTAAGGTCTCAAGAACGAAATCACACTATCAGAGCACATAAACATGATTGCAAATGTGTTGGAAGAATTTCAAAAAGTGCAACATATGATCATCCGAGACAGCAAAAGATCAATCCTGAAAAAGCAACAGTAGTATAATTGCTATACCACCCCAGTGAGAAATGCAGAAAATGTACCTTGGAACCCTTTTCCGATGGTAGTCCCCGCCACGTCGACTAAATCGCCTTCCTTAAAAAGCCCTTCCACCGTCAATCGCTGATTAGGCTCGAAACCTTCAATCGACTGCAGCCGGTACTCCTGCAAATGGCGAAGCGGGATGATTCCGGACTTCTCCAAGTGGCCGAGCTCCGGCTTCGTGAGTTTACGGTCACGAACCCTGCGGTACCCGACCTGAACGGCGTCGTAGCCGTCAGTAGCCTGAGTCTTCACCTGAGTGACAATGTTTCCCTCGCGGAAGCCGACGATAGTGACCGGAATTACCTGGCCTGTAGTGTCGAAGTAGGACATCATACCTAATTTGGTCCCCATAACACCGACTCCAGCCTCCATCGAGGCGGAGATGGAGGGAGGTTTAGCCGGGAAGGCATTGATAGAGAGGGAGGAGAAGCGCTTCAAGGGGAGGCGGAGTAGGAAGGAGGAGGAGGGGGTTGAGGAGGAGGCGGCGGCGGTGAGCTTGGTGGTGGGGATAGCTGTGGAGAGAGAGGAGATCGACATTGCGATAGAGAGACTGAGATAGAGAGAGTGATTTTCTTATCCACTTAAAAAGAGTTGCAGACTTGCAGTTTCTCTGCTTCTCGGTGCAATGCTCCATCGTTCCCGCTACTTCCAACTTATTGCAATATTGCTTTTACCGAAAAACGCTAGTTTAAGTAGCACTTTTTATACTAGGTACAACTTTTATAATTATCATTTATTTATTAATTAATCTGCACATAAATTGTAGATTCATGAAAATGATTAATAATGATTAAAACGCACTGAACTTTTTTTATATTGAAATCTTGAATTTTCTTGTAAAATTTAAATTCCGAGTGACTATCCCACTAATCACTATTGCTAGTTTCTTTTCTTTTTGAATAATTTTATCAATAATAATTTATTTTTAGAAATAACAAAAAATAACACTATAAAATTTATAAACCCATCACCTTTTAATCTTTTACATCATTTCTTGAAGTTTGAAAATCAGGAAATTGCATTTTGCCAACTCGTCTCAGACCTTTGAATATTAGAATCAAGGGTACATAATGGCTTTATTTCTGAATGTATACAAATCAAAGAAGATGCAATATAATTCTCTTGGAAGCTGGAAGAGTAAATAAACTAATCATCTCCAATTATCGGTGTTTCGTTTCCGCTGCTAGCAGGGATAACTGGATATGAGGAAAATGAATGTTCCCAACTCTGGTGAACTCAATGTAAACTCCAGTAACAACGATCAGTCGACATTGTTTGCTCGATTTTCTAGCTGATAAAGTTACGAGGATGCTTCTTCAAGGTCTTCTTGGCTAGTTATAGTCTGTAACAGAGCAAAATTACATTCAATCACCACAGTTAGCAGAAACATAATATCGAAGAGGCTGAATTTCGGGGCTTACCCTATTTTCCAGCACAGCTCCATCAGGGATTTCTATCCTCGCACCGGGTCCAACATGGATGATGACTTCCCCCTAAGGAACAAGGAAATGGCATGGTAAAAGCTTTAGAATATTTGAGTGAAACAGCAATTGTATAAACTAGTAAAATTAGCAATCCAAATATTACATTTACAAATCTATTCAATTAACAGTATCCATCTGGTTCCCCACGTTAGCTGTTGCTCCAAGCAATGTCATTTTGTGTATACAAACTATTCATGATTATGCATCTTCAAACAGCAATTAAAATTATACATAGACAAGTGAAACCTTGGAAACTATAAATGTGCTTAACCGCGATGAAAATCTTGTGGTGTTCATGTATTCAAAGATTAAACTGTTCGACCCCTGACTCTGTAAAGTTGGATTGAAAGAGCAGATCAAACAAGTGCCATGAGATTCTGGTCGGGTAGGATTTACGTTACCTTGAGAGTTATGCCAGTTCCAAACCAAACATCACCAGTCACCTTCAAACTGTCAAGTCCAAGAATATTGGGGATGGACTTGAAGCGCTCCTTGATGTCATTGACCTAAGAAATAAAGAATTATGGAGCTTGAACACATGTTAAAAGAAAATTATTGAAATTTTAGATGCAGGTTTGAAAAGCAATACATTTCTGAAATCTGGTCCGAATTGAATGGATGGATCAGTGGGATTTTCTCTAGCTGTATTTCTAGTCAGGATGCCGTCAGTCAAGGTATAAAGATCCGACTGCATAGCATAAATTAGTAATTAATACATGACATCAAAAACATCGAAATGCAAATGATACTAGGGATAGATCTATAGTATTAACCTGTAGCAAAAATAGGTCTGATGTTGCTTCAACTGGAAAATGTCTTGATTTGGGAACACTTAATGCAAAATGATCATCAAATAGCTGTAAAATGCAAGGAATAAGTGAATAGTGATACAGGAGCATAGAAATTTGGTCAAAACATATACACGTGGAGTAATATGAAGAGAACACTTTTTGAAGAACAAAATTGCTTGAGTGATGCAGCTGAAACAAATGCTAAATCCATCGGAAGGTATGAATTTGACCATCTGCGTCCTGACTCCTGATAAAAATATTAAAATAAAATAAAAATTGATACCTTGGAAATTGTCAGATGCTCTTCTGCCAAAAGCTTTTTCATAGATTCGATGCTCATCCACCTAAAGGATTGGAATTAATTAGGATGGAAGATATAGGTTTTTTCTTTTATAAAGATGGAAAAAACAAGTTTCGAAGAACAAATCTTACATGGTATCAGCAAATCTCCAATCTTTCTTAGGCGTTAATTTCTTCAAGATGCCCACAAGAAAAACCATCAAAATATAATTATCAGATTATGAGGGCGAAAATAACACATGATTACTAAGTGTCTCAACAACTGAAGATGTAAGATCAATTCTTAAATTTTAAAACTTAGACAGGTATACAGCATTACATGATCAATCAACACTCTAAAAGATATATTACATGTGAGTTAAAGACAATTTGAATGGTAAAGATACAAAATTTGAAAGATGATCTGGTTGCACGCTAAGAAAGAAAAACAAAATCTAGCATCAATGCAGAATCTTCCAATAATACATGACAAATGTAAAGTAAAACCTTTTCTTCATCCTGTGAATCTTGGTTCTCTTCTTTTTCCAAGGTTTTTGGGGTCACCTGCATACATGACAGAAACAATTAGCAACATAAATTTGGCAGCAAATTCAGTGATTTGTTTAGAATACCTCCACGCAAAGCTCATTATTGTTCTGAACCAGAAAATTCAAGATTTCTGCAATGTTGCATTAAGGAGCTCAACTAAAATTTGAAGAATGAAATTTATTGTGATCCATAACAAAGGATACTGGGGTCAATGACGCAACCAAGATTATCTGCACCCACTAACATGATATACTCTTTGCCCTGTTGGGAAAACGAAAGCTCGTCAGAGTCCAGAATAAAATAAGAAATAAGCATATTTCCACTAAGAACACATCCTGAGAGGGGTGAAAAGAAACCTGTGATGAAAGTTTCTCCAGCTTTTCATTGTTTATCAATGGGACAATGGCCTCAGCAGGATTGAATGAATTCCTTCACATGTAAAAAGGAAAAGTAAACTTAAAGTGCATATATACGAAATATAAATATAACATCACATGCAAGATAACATATGAAGCATTAAGAAACTAATATGAATCTCATTCTAATATTCAATATTCAGAAGGAAGCTATGGCATGCTGTGCAAGAATGGAGTAGCTCCAAAATTTGTAATCCTTCCTGAAGAAAAAATCACGGAGGTCCATGGCCATAGCAGATTCTTTGGGCATCATACTTCACACGCTTATTTTTTACTGGAGATGGGGGGGAAATAAAGAGGGGTCCAGCTCAATGATCCAACTAAGATTTGAATGAATATGGGTGTAAAGAATCTTTTTTTATATACAATTCATCAACTCTGTTCCTCTAGGTGGTAAGATAAAAACACAGTCATACGCAACAGCAATTAGAAATTAATCATGTTAAAAGGGCACCCCGCTCGAAGGGGGAAGAAAAACTGAAAAAATACATTTCATCCTCATTATCTTGGCCTTCAGTTGAGGGAGGCTTGGATTTCTTTGCATCTTTTAGGTCATCAATGCTCTGTAAGACATACATATATCCAGAACTAGTCAACAAGGTTTTCCAACAAATTCCAGATGAATCAGAGGCAAACAACAAAAACAAAAAGGATCAAAACACCAAACCTGTTCAATACAATGGATGTTCTTATTCGGGTATTTCACCAGGAACTGCCATTATTTGGACACCAACATTTAGTTCACAACAAAATTCAGCTCCAGAAGAATATATAAGATAAGTTACCTGTAATACTTTCCTATGTGAAGAGATTGTATTCACCAAAAGTAGAGGAATATTGCTTCCATAATTTTTATTGAGCGCCTACAGATATTATTCAGATAACCAAGATCAGACTACTGCAGCTCCTGGATATAGCTGCCAATAACAAATTGAAATGCTAGATTTTCGGAAAAAGAAACAAAGAACTGACAGGAACAGACCTCAATTTGATTGATTATCAAATCAAGGGAAGTTAAACCATGACCAATTTCCATAGTAGACCTGCACCAAGAAAATTAGATGTAAAACTAGTATAGATATCCACCACTAGACCTAATAACTGGTACGAAGTACACACAAGAACCACACTCCCACAGTCATTAATCAATGAAACAGCAAAAATGTAATGCATAAATGGTGTGCATTATATTATTATATATAGCAATAACCCCTCCCTCTTCTTAATGATATATAGAATGAACCAGACACTTTACAGACATCAGAAAAATGTACTTCACTTAATTTGAACCTGGAGAAAGATAACATTTAAAACTAGATTACATCACAGTATTCTTCTGAACAAGATAACTACCAACTTCAAGTACTTACCAGGTGGTGTTATGCAGTAGCTCAAAATCACAAAACGTAGATTATTATCGTGATGAACCCTCGAAACTATGGACTCATATTATTTTCCTTTTAAATCTTATGTATATAAATGAACAAATTTTATTTTTCATGCTTCAACATTCACCAATATAATATGCCACCTTCTGATGAAGGGATAAACTTTTTATAGAGCAGTTTATCATTTTATCTTCATTTGAAAACATTGCATAGATACCTTGATGCTGAGATGTTAATTTGTATTAAAAACATTTACCAAAATATATATTAATTCAGAGAACATCTATATGATGAAACACGTACACACAGAAATCAACATTTCATAACATAACCACATTATTTACCAGCACAAGAATGCACTTTTAATTTGCAGGGCGAAAGCCATAGCTTCCACTGATACAATTAAACCTGACCATCACTTGAATTAAACCTATCTTAGAATGGTACTTACTTGGGATCATTAAATCCCATTCTGGTCCCCAGACTGCCATTGAACTTCACTATGACAAGCTTGTCCAAGAGGTTCTTAGTTTCTAAGGTATCTGTAGAAGTGGGATAGATTATACCATTACAACAAAATAAAACAGTTAGTTGTGAAACAGAGCATATAAAAAAAAAGAACAAAAAGGGCAAGTACATAAATTATTGTTCATATCTATTGATATAAGAGCTCGTGTTGTCAAGCCTCAGAAGGTCTATAATGATATCCCAGTTGGAGTTCAGATGAATTGAAATTACAAAAGATAGCCATTTTTTGAAGTTGAATAAATAAAAATTGTTATACAAAATTAGGGTGTCATTTGCTAGTGAAAAAACTAAAAAGGAAAATGAACGCTAATAATTGATGTTAACTATAGTCACAGTTGCTTTCTGAATGCAAGAACATAAAGCAAAGCATGTTCCTTTCAATAACACATTACAAACATACATTCATAATCAGAATATTCCATTAGGTAGTATCTTATAAGGTGGCTTCCATGTTTTGATGTGTTAAAAGAAAGGTCGGGCACCTATAGGTAGAAAGTAGGAGGGGAAATGATCGGGTCGTTATATTTACCTTCAGGAATTGCAGGTAATTTGTCATAAGGAAAGACAAATTTGTACTTTGGTTCAGCAATCAGGTCATCTTCCTCACCATCTCTGAAAAGAAATGGAATTGAAAAGCAAATTACATAATGCTCTGAACTGACTTTCTAAATCAAAAGGGATCACTTTGCATTGGTTTCTTGAGTGATAATCACGACTTCGCATTGATTTATCACCAAAGCTTAATAATATTTTCTAGAATCACATGCACAACCAAGTACGGATTCACCATAAGTGTAAAAAAACCATTCCGAGCCATCCTCAGTACATCAGAGCCATAAAGTCATAAGAAGATACATCAATACCAATTGACTTCCCAGATCACAGCAAAGTAAGGGTAACTGAGAAGAGGCACAAAAACATAATTTGTCCCAAAAGGAAAGAATCAGTGAAACATCGATGAATTGATATATAGATAAAGGAAGCATAAGAGCCATCATGGTACACCGAATTCTTTCTCAGTCATCAAGCACAACACATATCCTAGTCAAAGACCCTTACAACATCTGCAAAACGGTCACTACCGGAGCAACGATTGTAAGCATCATGTATACAAAAACAAAATACTATAAAACGGCATCATAAAATGTGTTAAATTTAAAACAAAGGACTAATGAGACAACATTATCATACCTTATAGCCTCCTCACCCCTCTCAGCCATTGCCTCCTTCCGCTCTTTCAATATAGTTTTTGTGATCAAATTGCAGAACAAGTAGACAAACTCTACCGAATCATTAGCGGGGACAGGATACGTTATCTTACTAAACGTCTCCCAAGGCATGCTCGAATCGACCAATCCGACCACCGGAATCTGCAGCCGGTTGGCCTCCTTAATCACCGAGCTCTTCCTCTCCGAGTCGAAGATCACTATACAATCCGGCGCCTGAGGCGCGCAAATGTTGAACTTTTTATTCCGGCCGCGGAACTTCCTTGGGCTCGAACTGTTTGTCAAAAAGCCTCCGAGGCGCCAGGTGGTGTCGTGCTTGATTCCGATGGTCCGCGTCATCTGGGCAATGATTTCATCGAAGATGGGATTGGTGTTGACGAAGAGCAGCCGCGCGTCATTGCGGGCGAGGTGGCCGATGAAATCGCAGGCGTTGCGGATGCAGATTAGGCTCTTGTCGGAGTCGATGATGCTGACGCCGTTGCGGGTGCCTTCGGTGAAGATTTTGAAGTGGTTGGACGTCACGCGCCGGCTGACGTGGGCGTTCGCGTTGAGGAGTTTCTGTATCACGACGGAGTGAAACGACATTTTGAGCTAAATTCGACCTAGATAGAGAATGAGGACTTGGTTTGTTGATTGATTTCAAATGGACATATATGTATGTAACTTATAACTGTTTATCCTCGCCTATTAATGGCGGACGGCGGCGGAGCCGGGTGGACAATGGAGTAGAGTTGCAGGCAGGGTTTAAGCGGAGGCGAAGAGAAAATATAATAAATCGAAAATTAAAATATAATAAAGTAATGTTTTAAAAAATTAAGAGAGTTTAAAGGTAAAATATTCTTTATAAATAAGTAATCTTTTAATATTTTAGTTTCATATATTAACTTTTGTAGTAATAATTTTCGGTTTGAATAAAATCTGATAATTGGAGTTTATGTGATCTAATGTGTTTAATTTACCATGTGACCTAACCGATTTAATTGAACTTCAATTTCGACTATTGTTACTAAAAAAAATGCTTATAATTATTGCAAAGTACAACTTGTATTAAGTTAAATTTGTGGTAAAAATATATTAATCCTTCCACCCAATTTATTACGTTTTCATTTTTTAGTTATCTCACTCATTTTGTTACTTTTTTTTAAAAAATACTCACACAAGTTTAAATAATACTCCCTCGTCCCAATAAGCACGGCACAAAACTTTTGACACGTTCAAATAAGAGAATTATGTTAAGCTTGCTGGGACAGAAGGAGTATATATTTATATCATCACTTATACAACTTTTAAACTCTTTTTAAATTTTATGTTCAAAAAGCAAATCTAACAAATTGAACGGGATGAAGAGAGTATAAAATAAATAATACTCATCCGTCCCCCAAAGATCTTCCCACTTTGACCCGGCACGGGTTTTAATAACATGTGTTGACTTTGGTTGTTAAAGTGTAAAGTGATAGTAAAGTGATGTTAGTGGAGAATGGGTCCCACAAAAAGTAGTATGATATGTAAAATATTGTGAGTGGATAATGGGACCCACATTAAATAAGATGGGTAAAATAGAAGGTTTTCAAAAATAGAAATAAAGTGGGAAGAAAGATGAAGGACGGCTCAAAATAGAAGAGTGAGAAGATATTTGGGGGACGGAGTATAATACTAAGATTGTCACAAATTTTAATTTATGGGACTTGAGGCTTATATTATTCTAAGTTGAAACTAAAATTGTTATAAATTGGATTTATGAGGTTAAATATGTAATGTCTTGTTCTCTAATATAAACGTTTAATTTGAAAGATAAATTAGATTTATAGAATATAATTGAATATTAGAATGATACAAATTGTTAAATTAATTTAAAATTAAAAAGATATAGATATCAAATTGTAAATATTAATTTGAATAGTAGATTTATAGAATAAATATAATTTTCAAACTTTTAATGTTTTACATATGGTTTTTGTTTTCTAGTTCACAAATTAGATTAAAAACATATTGGGCCTGGGCCTTTAACGGGGAGTCATGTTCATGGCCCATGTATTATAGGCAAACAAAAAAGTACTCCCTCCGTCCCGACTCAATTGTCTTGTATTCCATTTTGGGATGTCCCAGCTTAATTGTCTTGTTTCCCTTTTTGGACAAAAATTGTGAGTGTAATAAAGTAGGTGGAAAGTAGTTGGAAGTAGTTGTGAGAGTAATAAAGTGGCTATTGGTTTGCGATCCAAAAGGAAAGTGGACAATTGAGGTGGGACGGAGGGAGTACTACTTATTATTTGACAGATGGGCCTAGAAAATAAATAATATTCCCTGCGTTTCATTAAATTTGACATTTTTTTAAAATAATAAAAATTATTTTTTTTAAAAAAGTTGTGATTTTTATCACTCTTACACTACTTTATACATTATTAATAATAATCGTGTCCAAAAATTTTGTGTCATACTTATTGAGACAGAGAGAGTATAATCTTAGAAAAACTGATCTTGGGCCCATATCTTTCACCACAGTTGCCAGCTGAGCCCATTTAGTGAAAACATAAACCTGGTTGAGTGAAAATACTTCTCTAAAATGATGCATCAGTTTATATTTAGGAATTTTATTTCACATTATTTAGAGCCAACATTTTTATATAATAAACTTGTTTGGTAGGTAAGATATGATATGATTAGATTAAATTATCTTACCAAATCATGTGTTTGGTAGCAAATATGAATAATACGTTGGTCCGCTATTAAACACTAGATCCGTACCAAAATCACAATTTCCCCTTATATTGTAATCATAAGGAAGGGGTAGGATTAAAATAATCCTTATACATCATACAAATTTAATCTTATCATGTTATATCTTATCTTGGCTACCAAACATGCTCTAAAAGGATCCCCTATTTACAAGTGAGGATAGTTAAAGTGCTTATAACTAACGTGACACGACACAATTTTTTTTATTAATTATCAAAAAAAAGTTAAAAAAATTTTATTCAAAATTAATTGATTATAATATATTTTAATATTAGTCTAATAATAGTTAAAAGATAAAAATAAAATAATAATTATAACAAATATGCTGATTTATATATTTATACGCATAACTATACTCACAATGGGTAAGGAAGTGGAAGTGGAAGTGGAAGTGGAAATGCTTTTAAATTCTTTGGGAACGTCAATTTAAATGTTGAAATAATCTCAATAATATATACTGAGTATGGATATAAAATAAATGTAAAATCATTATCTGAATAAAGACACTGATAAGTGCAGATATTATATGAGAAAGATAAATCAGTGTTTTTGTTTCTTTTAAGGAGCTTATAACTTGTTGGAGATTATAAGTTATTGTAAGAGCTTATAAGTTGGAAAAATAAGTTGGGGTTAAGCTACTTAGAGAGTGTTTGTCTAAGCTTATTTTAAAGAGCTTATAAGATGAAACTTATAAGTTATCCATGTATTTAGATAAACGAGCTTATAAGCTCTTTTAAAGTGATATAAAATGTTATTTATGTAATTTTGTTACAGCTTATAAGTTCATAGAGAAATAAGTTGGGGTAGAGCTACTTATTTTTTGAACGGCTTATAAGCTCCAAGAGCTTATTTTTATAACTTATAAACTCTCAAAGAGCTTAATTTGCCAAACACTTTGAAAGAGCTTATAAGCTCAGCGAATAACTTATTTTTACAACTTATAAGCTCTGAAAGAGCTTAATTTGTCAAACACTCTTAAAGAACTTATAAGCTAACTTATTTTTACAACTTATAAGCTCTAAAAGAGCTTAATTTGTCAAACACTCTTAAAAAACTTATAAGCTTTTTTAAGGAGCTTATAAGTTTAGCCAAACACCCCATAAATTATCTCACGCATAGAAATTTAGTTACCAAACAGAAAGTGACGCGTGTACTGTAAATTTTACATTTCGCTTCTGCATTTTTTTTTTCAAATTAGTATGTATTTTTTTTTAAATCATATTATAACTTATCTGAACTCAAGATACACAAGTACAATTCTTCCTTTTATACATCTCCAATACATAGCGAGTTCAATTACTCGAGATTATAAATTAATTTGTACGTAATCGATAATTTTTATCATATGAGTAAGTTAAGATAAACAAATCATAACTAATCAGAGATACAATCACCAATTGTGTCTGTCTAATCAAACAAATCAAAATAATTAATAGGAATTTAAGTGATGGATAATCTAACCGAACTCCCAATCACATACTCAATATACTAATATAATGAATTGGAGTTCACTTTGAAGATGAGAGTTTGAAAGTAGACATATGAACAACAAAACCTTAATTGTTAGCACCAAATAGGCTAAGTTAAGTTATCCATAATTTTGTATTTGGTGAAAGAATAGCCAAGTATGATTGATCTATCATCATCAAACTAATTATTAAGGAAGCCCTTGATTGGTAATATTAATGAACCCATTTTTTAATAGTGGATGAGCCACTAATTACATTAACTACATAGTTCAAAAGGAAATTAAACAAGGACAATTCACTCATATCCTATTCCAATCAACGTTAGTAGTAAATGGGAAATCCAAATCCTTTTATTCCACCTCATAAAAGCACTATATATCACACAACCTAAATCAGGGGCGGAGCCAGGCCCCCGAAGATACAAGAGGCAAAATTATTGCCCCTATTTTTCTTAATTTTTGGTGGGGCAAGATCTTGATATATTTTACAAATTTATACATATTTTTTTAAAAAATTTGCCAAATTAGTAATAAATCAATTTTTTTGAGGTGGGGCAATAGCCCCACCACTCCAAAGGGTGGCTCCGCCCCTGACCTAAATATTTTATTCATTCATATTCCAAAAGTTTTAAACGAATTCAAATCGGATGATAAAAAAATAATGATTCTCACACTAATTTATATAATAATTTGTGTAAATTTATCATTTCCTTGCGGGTTCACAATTTTGTTATTCGTTTTATTATTTTAGTCTGTTTACAAATTTATCAATGGTCAAGTTAATATGTGATTAATATGCACACGTGACAAATATATCATAAATGCAAAAAATACTATAAATGATAAGATGTTTTTTTTCAATTCTAACCCAAGTCTTAGTCCAATTCCAAATGTTTTAAATAGCAAAAATCATTATCTTTCTCTTTCACAAATACATACACACAATTGACTTGCTTCGTTTAAAATACGTAAGAAAATATCCGTTTTCAAAATAATTATGACTTTTGATATGTATTGATATTAAAACAGTTCGACACGATAATTCGATATGAACGCATACGAAAGTAATGAGTTAGTACCAAATATTATTAAATTTGGATCATTATCAAATATACCCGATAAGAATACAAAATTATCATATCCGGTACATGTGGGTTACCCCAATAACAAAAAATATATAATATATCCATTATATATACTTCGAAGTAACAATTATTTTTAAATAGTATTTTATATGTTTATTTAAATAAATCGTGTAAATTCAAAAACAATGTATTATATTATTGTTTATATTATGATTTTTTTATCATATACATAACTGTATATTTATATCATGTTATATATTAGTACGAAAATTATCATTTTCAAATTTAAGAATTGAGTTTAAGAGATCTTGTTTGTGTTCGAATTGAAGAGAGAACTTAATAAGATATGTTTGGATACGACCTTAATAAATCGGATCGTTATTACATAGAATTTGACCCGACTCGTAGAATTTGACAATCCTCTTAATAGTTGGGTGATGTGATTTCTTTTGAGGGGAATTAAATAACACTACAACCCAACTAATAATAATAACAATAATAATAATATATGGGTTATAGACACAATTATGTCGAGAAGTGATTTATGAATCAGCACTCAGCCTTAGTAAACGTAGAATATGAATTCTATAATATATAGTCACATAAACTAGAGAATAATTGTGTTTTTTTTTCCCTTCATATTTTGACGTAAATTGAGCGTATAAATAAAATGATAAGTTTTTCCATTCGTAAATAATAATTCCAGATTTTATGGATATTATATGCAGGCTGAAGGAAGCACCTCCACACAACTTAATTTTGTCAATTTCCAACACTACCCAACAACATTAATTTTGATTGTCTTCAAATATATAATACTACAAACGCAGGGTGGGACTATATATATTCATTTGATTCCCATGTTCTTCACTTCCAATATTCACATCTAATAAATTAAACTGAACTTGAATTCACTCAGAAAAGAAAAATAGTACTAATATGAATGGAAATTAATGTGAGTTGAAATATGATATATTAGGTAGTTAATGATTGGATATAAAAAGGGTGATGAATTATGTATAACTATTTAGGCAGGTAATTGTAGATGGAATCACAAGTCATGATTTGAGACAACATGGTCCAATGATAAGATATTTGACTATCTCATCACTACTTTTTTTTAAATGTCTGCACCCTTCCCATAACTCAAGGAAACATCACACACACACACATATATTATTATATTCAATTTTTTTTTATTACTTAGCTTTAAATTATACTCCCTCCGTCCACGAAAAAGCTTCCTAATTTATCATTTTAGTCCGTCCACAAAAAAGCTTCCTAATTCAACTTTCCATTTATAGAAAGTGGACTCACCACACTCTCTACACACAACTCAATTTAATATAATACATTAAGTGGGACCCAACATCCACTAACTACACACAACACAATTTAAAACACTATATTAAGTGGGACCCAAACTCCACTAACTACATATCATCATTAAAAGTCAAAGCACTACATAAAAACTCGCACCGGGTCAAACTAGGAAGCATTTTTGTGGACGGAGGGAGTACTCCATATCTTTTATAAAAGCATGTACTATTTGATCCGACACATATTCTAATAAAATATAATGAACAAAAACATGCATCTTTTGATCCAAAACATATTTTAATAAAATATAATTAATTTGAGTGGTAATGAAAATTGAGATACATAAAAAAGTGTTACTTCCTCTATCAAACTAAATTAGTCTCATTTTGACTAAAAAGTTTTTACATATTTGATTTGCTATATATTTTAATAAAATATAATTGAGATCCACAATTTTTTTTTATTAAGTATAGTTAGTTTGAATGATAATAGAGATTGATACGCACAAAAAATATTATTAGAAATGAAATTATGTTCAAAAATAGAAAATATATTTTTATATCAAATTTATCAAAATGACAAAAGTGCATATTTTTTTTTTCTTTAAAAGGAGGAAGTACGAGATCATTATAATTATAATGTGCATGTCCGCACCTGATTATTCCCTCTGGAGTCGCGGTAAAAAAACAACTGGAGTGGGGTATAACTGAAACGACAAACAACTCCAACTGTTAAAAACGAAAAATAAAAGAAGTGGAGATGAAACGACGACGCCCCACCCACGCTCTCAATTTTCAAATTTCCGGTTCTACCCCTCTCACGAGTTAAACAGCTAATTCACCAATTCACTACCGTCGGTTGCACGCCGCAGCAGCAACCCCCTATTTTGGACTTTTCCCACCTCTAATTCACCCTTGTTTATTTGTCTATTTATTAATTTATTCATATCCGCAGCTAGGAAAGCGTTAACCACTTACTACCATGATAAGGCCCAAAAGGGGTTGAGTTGAGAGGATAATAACAAGCAGAAATTCTCAACTCATTGAGCGTCCTAATATTCCATAAATATAATAAAAGAAAGAAGAGAAAGTGCGCCTTAATGATCACTGCTTTTTGAAATTAAAAGTTCAATCTTTCGAAAAGTTGTGATCTTGAGAAGTTGCCACCGCCACCCTACCCCCAATGGATATGAAGGTGAAATTGGTTGTTTCTTGTTTGCTGATGTTGGCGGCGGCGCCAAGTTTCGGGTCCGCCGCCCGCCGCCGGAATCTTGAAGTGGAGCAGCACCTCCGCCGCCTAAACAAGCCTCCTCTCAAGTCCATCAAGGTATTGTACTTCTTGCATGGGTGTGTGGGTGTGTGTGGAAAAGGCTGACAAGATAACACTCCCTTCTTCTTCTTCTTCTATTCCTGTGTGTGCCAAAATAATAGAGCCCAGATGGTGATATCATAGACTGCATCCACATATCTCACCAGCCAGCTTTTGATCATCCTCATCTCAAGAATCACACAATTCAGGTACCAAATCTTTCATTTCTAGCCTCTTTCGTTTTCCATAGAGGTAGTTTTTCAATTTCTTGATGATGGGAGTGGCTGAATTGTGGCAGATGATGCCTAGTTACCACCCAGAAGGGGTATTCAGAGATGGGAAGATAGTAAGGAAGAAGGGAATGGGACAGCAGCAGCAGCAGCCTATAACTCAGCTGTGGCACACCAAAGGGAGATGCCCTCAAGGAACAATCCCAGTGAGAAGAACAACAGAAGATGATATTCTCAGAGCAAGCTCCATCCAATCATTTGGGAAGAAGAAACACAAAACCATTCCTAAACCAACCTCTGCAGCTCCTCAGCCTGATCTCATCACCCAAAATGGGCATCAGGTAAACAAATGATAGATTTCTCTTCAATTTGAAAAAGGGATTCTTTCTTGATTTGTTGATATATTTGGATTCTGTAATGTTGGAGTTGTTTAGCATGCCATAGCGTATGTTGAAGGAGATCAATACTATGGAGCAAAGGCCACCATAAACGTATGGGATCCCAAAATTCAACAGAGTAATGAGTTCAGCTTGTCCCAGCTCTGGCTTCTTGGGGGCTCTTTTGCTGAGGATCTCAACAGCATTGAGGCTGGTTGGCAGGTAAAATCTTGCACATTAATTATTCATCTCCCCTTTAAATCTTCAACTAACTCCTGGTATTATATTTGGTGGGGTGGAAAAAAATTTCAGGTTAGCCCAGATTTATATGGAGACAACAACACAAGGCTCTTTACCTACTGGACTGTAAGTTATGCAAATTTTCCACAAGAAAATTGATATCTTTGCCGTTTCGATGTGTACAGCTATGAAGTTAGATTAGTGTAACATGTAATGTTGAACTTTGAAAATTCGAATGACAGAGCGATGCATATCAAGCCACAGGTTGCTACAACTTGCTGTGCTCTGGCTTTATTCAAATCAACAACCAGATAGCAATGGGGGCCAGCATCTACCCCCTTTCGAGCTACCGGAGTTCCCAATATGATATAAGCATACTTGTTTGGAAGGTATAATTTGCTACTAATTAAAGCACAAATGGGACCTGCTTCCATCTCCATGATTGATGATAATATACTATTATTATTATATCACAGATAAGCCAGTTTTTATTCAGATCTTGGATATATTATGCTAGATGGAATCTCTGACTATCATGGCTGCATGTTTCCCTCTGTTTTTTGTTCTGTCATATATTTCAGGCTGTCACACACAAACATACACTTGTTGAACTGCTTGTCTTAGGTAATAAAAGAAAGAAAGAAAGAATTTTGTGTAGGGCGGACAGCTTTTTAGGCATCTGTCATAATTTATTTGTTGAGACTTTGTAGGAAATAATGGCATGCAATAGAAAGAACAAGTGGGGAGTAAAGAAACAAGACATGATTGATCTGTTTGTTTGATTCGTTTAGGACCCGAAAGAAGGGAACTGGTGGATGCAATTCGGGAACGACTATGTGTTGGGGTACTGGCCAGCGTTTCTGTTTTCCTACTTATCAGACAGTGCTTCGATGATCGAATGGGGAGGGGAAGTGGTGAACTCGGAATCAGACGGGCTACACACGACCACGCAGATGGGGAGCGGCCATTTCCCCGGAGAGGGATTTGGTAAGTCGAGTTATGTGAGGAATATACAAGTTGTAGACGAGTCCAACAACTTGAGGGCTCCCAAAGACATTGGCATCTTCACCGAGCAGTCGAGCTGCTACGACATTCAGCTCGGGAAGAACGGCCAATGGGGCAATTATTTCTACTACGGCGGCCCCGGAAGAAACTCCAAATGCCAGTGACTGAGACAGAGTCTTGAGGAAGAAAAGTGAAGAAAAGAAAGGTGGACATATATATATATTATTATTATTATTTGGTTTTCCTTCTTGCAAAACCTTCTTGTAGTAGGATATTGTTTTTCTGCAGTCAATTATTCATTGATGTACCTAAATATGTGGTTAGAAGCTTTCCTTTCTGTTGAAAATGGCGCATGTAGTGCATATTAGATGGGCAAATGAGTGGTGGTGGTGGTGTAAGTTTCTCAAATGAAGGAAACATCCATCCTTATTTAATTTCTTTTACTTTGTCAAATTCAATCTGAGAGAAATGTCTGCAACAGATTTCTTCATTCCAATGAAATACTTTCATCGTCTTCTACAACTCACTCCAAAAACAAAAAATTAAAAGGAAAAGAAAAAGGATATTTAATGTATGGTGTTACACATGCCTGGGTTTTTGATGCACCAGAGAGGCTGAATAGGCTCTGCGCGTATCCCTCTGGTCACCATTCTGTACCTCCACTCATTCAGGCGATCGGCAGCCTCTGCAAACCTCTTCTTCCCGGCGTCGTCTCGATTCCCCGACCACAGCGTCTCCGCCATGGCTGAAGTCCTAGGCCAGATCCGCGGATCCAGCACCGTCGAATCGGCTTGCTCCGACCACAGCGCCACCTCTCCTCCAATCACCAGATCCGCCTCCGCCGCACTCAATCCGTACGTGATATCGTAGTTGTAGATGAGCTGCCACGATTTGAACGGCCCGCACCACGATCCGCCGTCGGTCTGGTCCGCACCGGGCGGCTGATTATACTCGCTTTTGTTTCCGAGGAAATTGCCGTGGCCGCAATCCAAGTAGTAGAAATCCGAAGAGGAAACAATGGCGCGGTATCCGGCGCTGACGATCCTCTTGGTGTTGCTGGGGCCGTTGTTCCACGTCTGGAGAATCACGCTCTGCGTTGGGAGTAAGGAGGGGCTGACGTTGACGTTAGCGTCTAAGAGAACGTCCTCCCAGTAGACGACCGTACGGTTGAGAGAGAGGATGTAAGGGAGAGTGGAGTTGATGAAGAGCTCCAGGATCTGAATCAGCGTTCCGTTACTGGAAAGGAAGGAGCTAATGGAAGGGTCAATTTTCCAGCAATTGGGAGTAATCTCGTCGGCGCCGGCGTGGAAGAACTGGTCGGGAAACATGGAAACGACGTCGTGGACGACGTTTTTAACGACTTCGTAGGTCTTTGGGTTTAAGGGGTTGAGCTGGCCGGTTCCCGGCTCGGCCGCGAACCGGTCGTCCCAACCGGCTTCTGCCGCCCACCAGAACATGTCAGCGCAGGTCACGATTTCTGGGTAGGCTTTGGCCCATGATCCTGTGTGAGCTGCAGTAACAACAAAACCTTCTTCAACATCTTTCTTCAATAAATATTTTTGAAATATTATATATATATATATATAGCTGACCAGGCATATCGATTTCGGGCATGACCCTAACGCCGTGCTCCAACCCAAACTCCACCACCCTTTCCACATCCGCCGCCGTGTACGTCATATCCTGGCTGTAGGCTCCCCTCTCCGCCATGGCCGCCTCCGACGGCATCACCAACGGGAACGAATGCGAGTCCGTTATATGCCAATGGAACACGTTCAGCTTATTCATGCTCATCGCTCCAATCAACCGCACCAAATCATCCACCCCGTAATAATTCCTCGACGTGTCGAGCATCACTCCCCTGTGCATAAACAGTGGTACGTCCGCAATGTACAACCCGCACCCCACCCTCGCCGGATTCCCGTACACCAGCTGCGACAACGTCTCCAGCCCCCGCATCGCCCCCCACGCCGTCTCCGCCACCAGCTCCGCCGCTCTGCCGTCTTCGGGGACGGTCAGCGAGTAGGACTCGTTCACGCCGTGGCTGAGCGGCGCGGAGAGGTCGGAGATGGTGACTATCAGCGCCGCGAGCGGCGGCGCTGACGTTAGACTGAGGTTTGGGGTAACGAGGGGGCGGTGGTGCTCCGTCAGGATCTGGCTGAGGTAGCGGCGGACGGCGGGGGTGAGGTAGCGGTGGGGCGGGGCGGAGACGTTGAAGCCGGGGGAGAGCGCGATTGCCTGTGGTTGGGCCCACAGGAATGTGGTGGGCTTGGGCCACACGTTGATCGGGAAACCAACGGCTGAGATTTGAGGGATTAGATACAATGTTGCAAAGAGGATAATTAGCGATAAATCACAAGATTTGTAATCCATATTTGGATATTGAAATTATGGTAAGGTATCTTTTGTGAATGCAAAATGTGTCTATTTATATGTCGCCTTTGGTTTTGTTGTGGAGTATTTTGGATTAAAGATGAAATTTAAAAAAATAAAAAAAGGTTTAGGGGTTTATGAGAATGAAGATTTCAACAAGGTGGTGACAAATGTGTGCTTTGAAAATGGAATCTTATTTTAATTTCTTGTTACCGGCTTTTTTTGTAAGTTTAAATAAGAGAATCTGCTGCATGAAATAAAAATATATGTGAATATAACTAAATAAATAAATTACTATAGCCGTCCTCCATTTGTATATGGATCTAAGTATTAATAATGCACTTGCGTCTATTTCTTTAATTAATGTCATTAAACATATTAATGAATGCACACAAAGTTAAAAGAAAATTTAAGAGTCCGAAATTGATAAAAGACAACAATTATTCTCTCCTTTATAAAAACTGTCCTTCCCTTTACAGTTGGAACTTGGAGTTGATCCATCAATTAATTCTAAAATTTAATCCTACAATTATATATATAGTCCAAAGTTTTGTTACAAATGTATCGAATTTTGTTTTATTTAAACTATACTTTAACATTTTTGTAAGATATTTATTTAATGTTAGCAAGAAATGGAATGTCGTCAAGGAATGAAGCCCAAAGATATAGTTTGCTCTTTCTATTGCATAAACAAAAAAAATATGTTAATTAACACTAGAAACTCAATGTGGGCCGTAAAACAAAATCAGACCCATTTCAAATTAATTTAATGCTATTGCGTGCCAATGAGAATATTGGAGCTAATATTACTCAATTAATTAATATTTTTGTAATAAATTGTAATTTGTATGCATAGACTTAACACTTTAGTGGCCGTTTGTTAAATCATTAGGGCATCTATTTAACCCTTTTACGGCTCGGCCAAGGCGAAACTCGAGTTCTTGAACATCATGTTAGGTCGGATCAGAGAGCACGTTGGCAATGTACTTTGCTCAACATAGTAAATATGTGTTTGTGTGTATAGATGCCTCCAAGTTGAAGTTCGGAGTCGGGAATAATCCGGTAACGTAGTCGTCTGTTCACAAGCACTCATCTACCTGAAGGCGGGGATCGTGCTGCAAGAAAAAGTAGGAACTTAACATTAGTTATAGCTTTGATGAAGATTGGAAAAGTGTGCTTGAGAAATTGAATAGGGTTTATTATAAGGCTATGAGAAGTCTCCCTATGGGGAAATATAGTTAGGCTAGTGATGAAAGATTTTGATTCTTGAACGACATCGTTTCTTACCATTATTTTTATTTCGTTTGTGTGTGTCGTGCGTGAAATGCGATATTGAGATTATATAAGAAATAAAATATGCTTCTTGTATTTTTTACATATTTACATTTTGATTTTGCCACTTTATTTTTATGTTACATTTTTCAATCTTAACGAGGGTCAATTTAGCACATAAATTAAATAAGTAGGTACATCCAACAATCATATTATTACACTTGTGATATATGGCGCATCACCTTAATTTAATGCTCATATTTCATAAATATATTAACGGTTGATATGACAAAGTCATGTAATACTATATATTACATAAATATATTAGTCATTATAATATTTATTTTTATTATTTTTTATCTTTAATTATTGTATATTAAATAAATATTAAAACATACTTGAATCAATAAACACTAATGGAAAAATAAAAATTTATACTTTTATTAAAAATTTATTATTTATCTTTATAGCATGTCACAAAGTCAGTCTATGGTAGATATTACAACAATAAATTAAAGCCCAAATAATATAATGGTTCAGATTATGATCCCATTCATATATTTTATTTCATACTCATACAATACAATAGAAAATATTATTTATCTGAAACAATTAAAGTTTGCTGCATAATGTTCTTAAAAATACTACTATAGTCGATCAATATATGCACGTATGCATTAATATCTCACATAGTTGAAGCATGCCTAAAATTAAAGCTTGAAAAATGTTATTATTGCATAATTCAAAGTCCTATGTGCACGTTGAAATTAAAAAAGGGGGAAAAAGGAACAAAAAAACATATTAATTAAACATAAAAAGTAGTATCATATTATACTAGTTTTGTGTACCCGTGCGATGCACGAAAAGAGTTAAAAGTAATATAAATAATTTTAATTATAATTATTTAATACACACAATTATATACTTCTCGTGTAACGGTCCATACAAATTCAAGTTAAAAAAAGAGTAACATTGTTTCACATTTTTAGTGGAGCACAATGGTTACAACTAAATATAAATAATTTATTATGCACCAAATATAAACATGCAAGAAAAAGAATATAATTGATTTATTAGGTTTCATGTTAATTAATATATTTATCATATATTTAATTTATTAGATTAATCCAAATATATGGTTAATGTATTTTCTCATTTTAATTTCATATAAGAATCTTTTTTATAGAGTAAAAACATATGTGGTACATTACGGTCTGTTTGAATTGTAAAATATATAATAGATAAAATTGATAACATATTTTATTTATAAATTCCTTATTTTCGATTAACAATTCATCATTTTTTAAATCATTTTTAATAATTTCACCATTTTTTCCAGTATTCCAAAGAGTGATAAATTTAAATGTATTTACATGCAAAAAAGAGTGAGATGACATATAAACTATTTTACGGTTAAAACGGACAATTCAAATTTATGAAATTAAAATATTAAGATTAACGACGATTTTACAATCTGACAATAAACATATTTTTTCTTAAATCAATTCATATATATTTGGTCTCGACAAAAATAAATAAAGAATAAAATTAAAAAAAAATCATTTATACAAAATTGAAGACTTAATATTTAGTGAAATCATGTAACCTATAATTTGGGTAATAAAAATATTACTCTACATATCCCTTTAAAAGTGTGTCATGTTTTCTTATTGGACCATCAATTACATTCTCAAATAGAAAAAAATTGTTTTTAAAAATTAAGTCTCAGTTTTTTATAGTCTTAGTTGATAAAGAGAATATAAATATTATTTAAATATATATATCATTTTAAAAACTATAGTGCTACTAATGAGAAAATGAAACTATATTATATTTGTTGTATAATTCTCATACAAGATTATTTAAAACTATTTAAAAAATGATATTAATTTAATTTACTTCATAAAATTTTCAAATGAATAATATAATTATAATAAAAATAATCACTAATGATATAAGAACAAATGTAATAATCACATATATATTGCATAAATCTTGTATATGTACAAATATATTAATCGTATGTGCATATATATTATGGTGTGAGAAATGATTATAATCAACTATTACAATTATGGTTTTAGAATTACCGATTATGATCCAATTACAATTCAATTCCAACGATTTTTATTTCTTTAAAATCCACTATGCATATACTATTGATTATAGATTAATCATTAATGGATAAATTCTTTCTCATGAACCTAATTATATATATATATATATAGTTATTTCGATATTTAAAATGATAGTAACTTGTTCATATGCAATTATTTTTTTACATCATATATCTAATTATAATTTTCATCACAATATTTAATTTATGATGTATATTATACATATTTTTACATACAAATAAATTAAAAATTAAAAAGTATAGTTATAAAAAAAAATGAATAGTTATTTTTATTACTTTCATTTGCCAAGTAATTTGGAATATTACTTTCATTTGACAATAATTTGGAAGCTTTAATCATTATTTATTAGTAACTTAAATCATTTAATTTATATTTATGTAACGAGGCATTAATTTGTATATAGTTATACAATTGTCATTGAAATTGATGTTCAAATGAAAACCTTGTTTTAATATATATATAGATTTTAATATATATATAGATGAGTAGTTATTACTTAATCATAAATATATTTAGTTTCTAAACTAATTCATCTTCCTTTTCTGAAGCAGATGCAGTGTCATTATCATATCAATTTTAGCAATTGTTTGAAATGGAACAACCAACCCTAAATATACAAGAAACAAATTTTATTGTTAAGTTAGACGAATTGTCAATTATATAAGATATATATCCATGCATGCAACCCATTCTCATCACTCTTTTTTAATCTTATCCAAATTAATTAATTTCTTTAATAATATATTTGGAAATTTACCGATGAAAATAATATTAATTCCACATTACCGCAATTTATAATTAAAAAAAAAAAAAAACTAGAGATTGGTCTTTTTACATATTGCAGTAAATATTACACACCCATTGGAATTGGAAAGTTGTATCTACTTCATGTCCAATTTTAGAATATACTATGTCATAATACAAACGGTACCATATTATTATATAAATTAATTAATATTTTACCTCTTAATCATCATTAATTAATTACTTAATCATGGTAGATATTCCTCTCTAATTAAATCATTAGGCCATAATTACTTAAATGTATTTTTCCCATAATAAGACACAAATTCAAACCAAAAATATCCAAATCTATTACCACTTTAAATTCTCAATTATTACCCAATATGATTACATAACAGTAAATCACATAAAATAATACACAAAAGTCAGCTTTTATTTTAAAAAAAAAGTTGGTCAAAAGCTGCCAAATACACACAACAATATACTCCGAAATGAGATGCAATTTCTTGGAGTAGACCAAGTTTTCCATATTTATAGTTTCTTATAGTTATAGATCTAATCCAAGTGTTCAAAACCCCATTACACAAAAATATAAATATATAATCCTCCAACAATATCATTTTTGCAGAAAGCAAATTTCTTGATCATAATTATATGGTAAAGATCTCTCCTCCCAATGATCATTTCGATTCTTGCAAAGAATTTCACTCTTATACATGCATTGTTTTACACATTATAAAATTGGGAGTGTGTATGTTTGGTTTAGGCCTGCAAATGTTAAGATGCATGCATGATTTTCACTGATTATTTTAATGAGACAAGTTGGTTAAGCAAGAAACACTTTGTTTTGTTTATGTTTTCTTGAGCTTTTCTTACATCATGCCGGCAAAGAACATAGAACACTTTCTTGGGCTTCATCTTTTGTTCTTTTTGCAAAAAGAGAGGTAAGAGTTGTATAGTAAGCCTAAAAAGGAGACACTTTTGTTGTTTTTTTGTGTTAGAAGATTACTTTGGGAGAAGAATAAGACTAATGGAGGCACAAGGTGGTGCAGAGGTTAGAAGGGTTCATATAGTCTACTTTCTTAGTCGAAAGGGTCGTATCGAACACCCTCATCTCATTCGAGTTCATCATCTTTCAAGAAACGGTGTTCGATTGCGAGGTTTGTATCATTGATCATCTCTTTAGTTTTGGATTTTGTGATCATTGGGTGGTTTCTTGATTTTGTGTTGTATATGAAACTTTTATGTGGTTGTTGTAGATGTGAAGAGGTGGTTGGGGGAGCTGCGTGGGAAGGAGATACCAGATTCCTTTTCTTGGTCATACAAAAGGTATTGCAATTTGAAATTTGAGATAGTTTGAATTCATAAAGATTGTATTTTTAGAGAGTTTTGTCCAATTTCTTGCATTGAAATTGAGTTTTTTGTGTTTCTTGGGCAGGAGTTATAAGACAGGGTATGTGTGGCAAGATTTGCTTGATGATGATCTAATTACTCCAATTTCAGACAATGAGTATGTCCTAAAAGGATCTGAGATTTTCTCTACCAACATTAAAGGTTAGTGTTGATGTTTCATGATCACTTCATTTCTTGAACTTTGCAATGAGGACAAATCTAGTGTTCTGCTCTTTGTCCGTTTTGAAATGAACCCTTTTTTGTCTCATGCAGAATATTCGAAATTGGGGAAGAAAAGGGATCAACCCTCTTTACAAGAAGAAGAACATAATAACAAGGCCTCATGCAAAGAAGAGAATCAAAGCCTTCCATCAGAGGTTCATGTCTCTACAAAATCACAATCCGAAATCGAAGAGGAATCGCCATCTTTTGGGTCAGAAACATCCACGTTAAGCGATGAATCGGGAAGAGCGGAGGTCGGGAAGAGTTCGGACACAACGAAACAAGAGAAGCCGACACTTTTGAGCAAGAAGAGCAAGAAAAAGAGCAAAAATGTCCTCATTGATGATGCAAAGACTAGTAGTATATCTGCAAAAGGAGAGACTGAGGTTGAGGCTGCACTATTATCAAGCAAGAAGTCGACGTCTGATCCTCAATGTACGAAGAGCAAGAACAACGGCAACAGCGCATCGAAGATGCTGAGAAATCTCATCACTTGTGGAGAAGTACAGACAAATGATTCTGCAGTTTTACCGATCAAGAAACAGAGCAAGCCGTTGTTGAGCATGTGTTCGACCGATACGCAGCATGTGAACTCCTCAGCTTTATGCAAAAGGGATAGTTTTGGAGGCTCTCAGAGGGTGTTTGGGAACCCTTCTTGGACCCAAAAGTACTTCAGTGGAAGGTACATGAATACTAGTCTACTATGTTACTTGCTATATAGGAATTATGTCTAGTACTAACTTATATTTTCTTGAATTATGGCAGGAAGAGTTTTGATGGGATTGAGGAGTTAAGGAAGAACAGGAGCAAATCAGCAGAACAGAAAGCATCTTCTTCAGCTTACAAGCCAGTAAACGGGCCGAATTGCGCGTAAGTAGACGAAACATTCAAGTGGTTTTCTTCAATGCAAGAAGTAGAGAGTGATGTGTTTATACCTCTTTGTTTTTTCTTGGTAGACAATGTGGGAAGCTATTCATGCCAGAGAAGATGCATGCCCATATGAAATCTTGCAAGGGACTTAAAGCTTTGTCCAAATGTGCTGCTGATAAGGCATCTAAAGCAACAACCTTTTCTGGACATTTGATCACCCATTGATGCTGCTTTAGACTGCATAGTGCTTTCCTTTACTAACAACTAAACTCAAATACCACAGGCAGAGCTAGAGGGCTGACTACATGTTTGCTTCACATGTAAAGCCCAAGGGCTCAATATTTTTACTAAAAAGAGATGGCAGTGCCAACACATTTAGATAATGTAAATCTTCTTCCTCTTAACTTACTTTTTGTGTGTAATAAAAGAGAGAGAGAGAGGATGTACTAATTACTCACAAGTAATAATTTTTCAACTTCATCAAGATGTCAAAATAATATCCCCAAACACAAGAAGAAAAGGGGAGTGACAATATTTCTTTCATATAATTAGAAGATGATGGATTGAATTTTGATTTGTGATTTGGCACAACAGATTAAGAAGAAAATGTTGGATTTCAACCAACCATATCAGAACAGATTAAGATTGATAGTAATTCTGCATTAATTCCACAGAAGCACCTGCCTTCTTAATGTCAGTCCAGTGATTCAAAGGAGTTAAAAATAATTATCAGTAGAAATGGGGTAACATCATATCAAAAAATTACAGAACATGATAGACAGAAGCATCCCTATTCCAACTCTCCTGCCTATGATAAGTTAGAATATATATATATATATATATATATATATATATATATATATATATATA